>CM059583.1:82770000-82867500 GCA_030407085.1 Trichopria drosophilae
AATAAGTAATAATTACATAATTTGTGCAGATCGAATGATTAATAAATCACAAGTAAAGTAATGCGGTTTATGCCCTGACAATACCTATCCACGACACCACTCTAGTGTTCGTTATAGGGCATTATACTGTGATAGTATAAATGGATGTTATTTCGAAAAATAGTACATTGCATAACATGGAACTAAAACTACTCATTTTGGTCCGGGTATGGTATTCCCGGTACGACTCGTGCCGAGAATACATGCGAGGACCAGAACAGTTTTAGTTCAACGTCACACACTATATTTTATGTTTCAGGAGTATGGTTTCCGAGGTCATTATTGAGCAGCGACTTTATGGTACACGGGCAATAAAGTATGGTTATGTGTTTATGCGCAAGTGCATAGATACATAATGTTTGTCGCGAACAGAATCAACGACCGTGGTTTCTCTACGCCATTGCACACCTGAATGGGGGTACACCAGGTCACAAAATATCTGTCCCCAATTAGGAGAAGGAAGATAATAGTTAATATGTGAAAATAGAGACAAAATATGAAAGATATTCTATGGTAAGGTTTATCACTAGATTCGGTTATTGATGGACAAGATGAGAACGTGATGTGTTACATTTGTAAAGGTTCGAAAGGCAATAATACCGTGTGAAACCTATTGTATTATCTGAAATAATCGCATATGATCCTTATAGGAGTGCCAAGAGACATTCGAAGCTTGAAATATAGAAATTTGTTGTGCACCAAAACTAGTCGCTGACTTGTTCCAGACCATGCGGACGTCTGGGGAACCTGATGATTTGAGCGCGTCTCTGCCCGTGGTTCGATCTGCCATTTTGGCGCCTTCGTCGTCTGGGTCAATGACCTGTAGCCGCGCGCGGAGGCAATAAAGGTACGATGGAAGTGGCGTCGAAATCGAGATTCCATCTTTATCCTTAATCGAGTCTGCCAATTCGGCGCCTTCGTGGAATAGCACAATGGAGTCTAACCGCGCACCGCTAGAACAAAGCGATTCCGGCAATCGCGTTGGAATCGGGCATTCGACCGAAACTTTATCCGCCATCGAGTCCTTCATATTGGCGCCTTCATCGTCTATCGCAGCAGGTTCCCGCCGCGTGCTATTAAAATATAGAAACGTAAAGGGTCGCGTCGAATTAGGAAGTTCTCTCAGACCTACTATAGAGCCAACCCCTCCGCCTTCTAGTGTTATGAATCCTAACTACGGAACGCTTCAGCCGGGGGAGGCGGTGCTTCGCGGGGAATGCGGCCTCGCAGGAAATCGGGCAGCTCGTCCGATCAATCTCGAACTTGACAATATTCATCTTGCGAATTCGCCTGCGTAAGAGGTGACTTCGGCACGAAACGTAAAGGATATCTTTCGAATATCGGAACATTTTGCGAACGCGATTGCAAACGGATGCGGTCTACGACAGCGACCAATACAACGGTAAATTGAAGGATTCGCAGCGATTTTTTGTGGTGCGGAAATGACCGCCAAAGATCCCCCGATGAATATAAAATGGTAACCCTCCTATTTGGCCCGAAAGCATCTCCATGCAGTGCCTTACATGTTGAAAATAGAAACGCGGAATCGGTGTCGACTATGAGGGCTATTCGACAATGGCACGTAACGTTTCACGCAATGTCACGTAACGTCACGGAATGGATACATTTGAAGTAGGTAACCCCTCAGTTTTTGACATTACGTGACGTTACGTTGACATTGCGTGAAACGTTACGTGATATTGTAGAATAGCCCTGAGCCCGATCGCGCCGGAAAAAATAAAGAAACAGATGTACACGGATACAAACGATGCCATATCGACGACCACCAACATCCGTGAAATAATTTGAAGAGCGGGTTTAAGATGCATGATTGGGCATGCTATGATTCGCAGTCAATAAAAGATATTCCGTTTGATGAAAAGAGTAAATGTTGATATGCAAAATTTCGGACAACCTGGCAGAGAAAACCGACGAATTTCATTTTAATGTAATCGAAAGATTGATGCCGAGCGATATACGAGATAATAAGCGTAAACCCATCAAAAGAGAGATTCTATGGATTGTGATATTGGTATTCAAGCCCTTTGGGTTCCTGGCGCCCCTTATTGTCAGGTCGAAAATATTGTTGCAGAAAATTTGATTAACTCATTAACGCTCACAGAACGCAATTTGAGTATTAAGTTTGCACTGTTGCCATATGATTGTTTCTTATGTTTTTGAGAGTGCTCTTTTCAATGTTCATGGTAAGAATGTTCCAAAACGAAATTTAACCCTGAAAAATCGAAAGTTACCAAAACAAACGTGATTATATTATTATATTATTATACTGTATTTACGATACTCTGACATCGGTGCTTCGAATTATTTTATAACGTGATGTATTACTTTATCGACTTCACGAGTTGTATTCCGTTTCTGTTGTTGTAAAGCGCTTCTAGTTTCAACTGCATTAGGCACGTTTTGTGCGTTCAGTATATGAAAGTCGGATTCCGTGATGATATGGTCAACTTTTTTATGTGTTCGTACACGGAAGTACTTGTGCTGAAGACGAGCGCTAAAATTTGCAACACTTACTTGTGTTTAGATTGTAAGACTTGGTATATTTGTCGATTGCGTACCAGATACAAATGATAGCGGGACGAGTGAAATTGGTGAGGCGAAATTTGGTGTAAAATCTAAGATTATACAGATGGGGAGAATTTCGCAAACGAATCGACGTTCTTCTTACCGCGGTACTTGGCATACGTTTTATCCCCGATCGTGGTTTTCCTACGCCATTGCATACCCGAATGGCGGTACCACTGGAATCGGTTATTGATGAGCAAGACAGGAAGCAGTTAGCTTACATTTCTCAAGGTTCGCAAGGCAATGATACCGCGTGAAACCAATGGTATTATCTGAAATAATCGCATATGATCCTTATAGAACTGCTGAAAGGCATTCGAAGCATAAAATGTTGAAATTTGTTGCGCACCCAAACTAGACCTAGATGTGGATGTCCGGTAGTTCCGAGCACGCGGCATCGGAGCGGGTCTTTAATTAGCAACTGTGCTGGTCTTCGCACGAATAACTAGCTCGGAAGTTCGCAGAGAGAAAGAGGGAAAAATAGGGAGAGAGAGATAGAGCGAGAGAGAATGAGACGGAGGAAAAAGACAGGGAAAGGGTGCCGCAATTAAATCCGTGTATTTTGCTTGAATTTGGAAAATAGTCACGGGAATTCTCGGTACCCTGCGGGCGATGTTGCCGGATCGCCCGCTTTTCGTTTCCGCCGGGCGGGGTGAGGAGACATGGGTCCGGTGGCACTGCCCGCTGCGGGTTACAGCAGTTTCTATTGAACCGCTAACTGTGAAACATCGTTGTCACCGTCCCAAAATTGAATTTATAGTTAATTTAAATAAATGAACAAGTCTGAAAACTAAGAATTTTTTCTTTTAAATCCGCCCAGCTCTGACAATGTTACTTTCTTATCCACGGAAAGTAACTTCTCATCCACAATGACCAACTTTATGTCTCCAAAATTCGCGCCGAGGACACCGTACTCTTGTTTCATAAAATTTATTTTATTATCAGGAGAGAATCCTATACACTGTCTTCGTCATCATAAACATCATTATCACAATCATTGTCATTAACGTTCTCATATTAATCAGCATTTGTCATCGAGTCCGTGGTCGGTTATCCCAAAAACCCATAATAGCAATTCTGAAACGAATCATACTGACATGTGCTCCCTCCTACACCGGCACACCTTTGAAAAACTGACAGGTTTTCTTTGTCACATTGAAATCGTGATCTGCGACCACAAATTCCATCTAGTACAGCGATTTTTAAACGAATGAAACCGATATAAGCGAGGTTGAATGAATTATCTGCAGTAATCAGAGTGTGAAACCCAGTAGCAAATATTTCAAGACTTAATATTTAACGGCTCAATCAACCAAAAAAAGTTTTTTATATAGAAAAATATGCAGAATTGTCTCAGCTTTCGATCCCAAAAAGAACAAAATTTGTTCGACACTTCCTTAATGTCTAAAAAAAATTAAAAACCGAAGCATTAGAATTTTCCCATGTTAATTAAATGCAAAACTGCAAGCCGTTTGCGCGTCGGGTAGATCACCATGAATCAATTTTTGTCATAAAGAAAAAGTTTCCTTTTTTTATTCTCTGTCGATTCCCTCAAGCCGCTTTTTTCCCGACACTTTCACTTTTTGTTGGACCATCCTAATATATATATATATATATATATTTCGCAGTTCATTTCGCGGATCTTTTTTTTTTAGTTGAATAATGTACATAATTTCATATAGATCAAAATTTTTGCGGATATTTTCGAAAATATTAAAATGGCTTGTATGGACCTTACCTACCCTGCAAAAAATGGAAGCGTACACGTACGCTTAAATGTCTAAATTCATGCTTCTTTTTGACATTTAAGAGTACCTGAACAGTACTACAAGCGTGAATTTAGACTTTAAGCGTACGTGTACACTTACATTTTTGCCAGGGTAGCCTAAAAAGAGATGCGATACCCACCACTCCTTTTTATACTAGCCTAACCCAACGTAGATATAATGAATGTAACTCGCTTATCCACAAACCACCTGTCTGAGTGATACTCGCTATATACATATAATAGGACACTGTCCACGAAATGACCAGAACACATCTATCATTACGCGACTGATCCGCGAACTGACAAAAAGTACACAAAATTACCGATCTATATAAAATTTCATCCACGAAATGACCATAAAACATATGTATTATATTTACTGCTGTTGATGTTTAACGGGACGATATTCCATGATATTAACTGTAGCCACCTAGCGGTAGAAAAAGAAACTGCAGTTGTGCACTTATACAGTATTTTTGATGATTGAGAAGAGTGATCCTTTTTCTTGTCACTAGGTGGCTACAGTTAATATAGTGGTATTTGCGTCTCTGCTATCGTTCTCGTTATAGATGTGCATTTTCATTTGGTATATAAACTATCTGGGTAATGTATTACGGGCGCGTCGATTGACGTCGACGTCTAGTACATTTGAGCACAAATGAGGTTGTTGATATTTTAATTAAATGCGAAACCTTACATTTTGCTATGCACCAACAAAAGCAAACTTCAAATTATGTTTATTATTTTAAATCCAAATGTAAATAAGAATATTAACATAATTATAATTAAAATTTCTAAATGTATAAAAAGAAAATGACGTCCAATGTGACGTCCATTGTTACGTCCAATGTGACGTCTAATGATATCATAAATGTTACTCCAATTCGGTACGTCCCATTTGACGTCCCTAATGACGTAACATTTTACGTAACAAGTGACGTGACAATGGACATCATTTTTTTTAAAAGGGTATATATATACTTTGGAGACCGAGGACTCTAAATGGTCCTTAAAATTAAAGCCGCTCTTGAATATCACCGATTATTGTCGAATATTTCCGTTTTTTTTTCGCCAAGTTCACATTAGCAAAACATACTACTTTTAAAAAAATGTTCTTTTTATACAAGAAAAACATTGAAATAATCTAATAAGGCCATATTTCTTCTCACGAAAGAAAGCGTTACTTACTACAATATACAATAATTAGGAAGACAATTTATGTAGGTCATTCTTAAATTCACCTGATCTTTTGAGAATATAATGTTAATTTTAAGTAATTAATGCAAAGTAATTCCAAGCATTTCTTTCGCAAAAGTAAAATTTAATTTTCAGAATTGTTAGAACTATTTACTGAAGTTTAAAAATGCATACAACATCGGTAATATATTTCGAACTGACTTGTTAAAAACCAGGCTACCCTTTTTTTAGAAGTTTTTCGGAGAATCCGAAAAGGGGACTTTTAACGACACAGTCCATATTTAAATGAGCAAAGTGACATATCGTCGCTTAAGAACAAACACCGCGTATCTCGCTTTTTGGCTAAAATGTGTTATATATGTCAGTATATAAAAAATTTTGCGCTAAATCGAATGGCCATCTCAGATTTTTTATTTGATCATCAGATAGTGCAACATTTTTAAAATTGCAACATTGGGTATCTCAGTCTTTACGGTAATACTAGCAACATCGCGTATCTCAGTCTTTACGGTAATACTAGAAACATAGCGTATTTCATGGCATTAGCCTGTTTGTTTCAAGCTCCCGTACCGATACTTTTACAAAAATTAGTGATAACTTATTTATTGTAAAAGTAAAAGACATGTTGAAATTAATGCGGAAAGCAGTTTTTTGGCTCTCTTGAAAAGTCGCGAAAAATGAGATACGCGGTGTTAGTTCTTAGCGACGATATATGAGTTTTCCTAATTCAGCGTAGCATATTTAGATTTATTCGTACAATAAGAATTTCTTTGTTATACAACTAAAACAATTGTATTATTGGAATTGAAATGAAACACCAGTATCTATCCCATTACTTTGGAGTTAGGATAATTGTAGTTTGGATGGGAGTATTACATAGAATAGGGAAAAAAATCATATCAAATATTCTCCGAAAAATCTTTAATAAAGGGCAGCCAAGTTTTTGACAAGTCATTTGGACATATATTGTCGATGATGTATGCATTTTTAAACTTCAGTAAATAGTTCCAATAATTTTTAAAATTAAATATTACTTTTGCAAAAGAAATGCTTAGAATTACTTTGCATTAAATACCTAATTTAACATTTTTTCTTAAAAAAAAGGTGAAATTAAGAATGCCCTAGATACAATTTTTTCCCCATTTATTGTATATGGTAATAAGTAAAAGTTTCTTTCGTTATAAGGAACTTGGCCTTATTAAATGATTTCAGTGCTTGTTTTTGTAGAAAAAGAACATTTTTTTGAAGTAGTATAATTAATAAATATCTTTTGAAAAATAAAAGCTAATTTCTTAATATCATTTTGGCAAAAAACTATTATTTACGACGATATTTACGAAATAAACTTTCAAACCCATATTTCTCATACGAAAAGCATCGATCGCATGGGTTTTTTCTCCTAGCAAATCATTAGAGGGTCAACGCCCGTGGACGAATAGAACCTTCGGCGAGGTGAATTTCCACCTCACGCAGTTCCTTTCAGGACACGGTCACTTCAATGCGTATCTTTAACGGCGAAAGCTCAAGAGCAGCGCTAAGTGCGACTACTGCGAACACAACGACGATACGTGTCGTACATTCTTTGAATGTGCGCGTTGGGCGGAGTTACTCCTGGCATTGGCGCGCAGGCTCCAAGTTCAAGAAGCAAACCCGGGCAACATCGTGGGACTGATGCTCTCATCTGAAGAACACTGGGACGCAGTTGCCCACTACGTTGAAGAACTCCTCCGAACCAAGAAAAGAGAAGAACACGAAAGAGAGAACCCTGTTGTAGAGAGGTTTTAACCTCCAGAAAAACAAAACCCTCGTCCCTGATGTAATGCTGCCGCTGTTCCCAGGGCCTGGGTCGATGAACGAGGCGGTGGTTTTAGTGAATATTACTGGCTTGCCAGGTGAGTCCCACACTACCAATGACCAACAACCGGTGGGCGTAAATGCATTTCCATCGCCTCAAAGAGAAAAAAAACTACTACTACTACTACTACTACTACTACTACTACTACTACTATTACTACTACTACTACTACTACTGCTACTACTACTACTACTAATACTACTACTACTACTACTACTACTACTACTACTACTACTACTACTACTACTACTACTACTACTACTACTACTTGCCTCGGGCGGTGTTGCTGGTCACCCATCGGGCGCCTCCCCAGGTGGCGGATAGGGGACTGCTCACCAAATATGGAGGGTACCGAGGAAATAAAATACCCGGGGTGGACCAAAACTAGATAGTGGCAGGTTACCATGAAAAAATAACCTAGGGGAAGGAACCCCGATTCAAAAACCAAACATGGAGAGTTCCAACAGTAAAAAATCGTTTACGGTGCAGGGGAGGGATACCCCAGTACCGGCGCCGGCAGGGACTGAGCAAGCGGGCTCCCGAGAGTCGTTATCCGGCGACCGCAGTGACGTGGAGGTGGATCACTTGGCTCCCACGTCATGCAGGGTTACAAGCGAGAAAATGGATATGAAACGACATCGTGTTTTGGAAAACATCGTACTGGAGGATAAGGAACTGATGTGCCTGACCTCGTCAGTATTGAGCATGGTACGCTTCTGCAGAATTGAGAAGAACATGTTCATCGAAATCAAGGATGGGTTGGAAGTATTGGAGGAGTGCCTGAGCGACATAAGACGCTACAGGAAAGCCTGGAAGGCCGCGCGACTCCAACACGAGGAAGAACAAAGGTGGAGGGAAGCTGTACTCCAGGAAAAGAACAACACCGCCTTACAGCTGAAAAAGAATAGACGGCGAGCCATAGAGAAGCGGAAGAGGGAAACCTGCACGCCAAGTCCAGAAAAGGAAGAAGGGAGAGGCCCCGGAAGAAAGCCCTTGGTAATGAAAGTTATGGGGAGGCAATAAACGGAGAATATACGTCGGAGAACGAAGCAACTAGCCAAGATATGGAAGATGTCGGGAAGAGCCACTAGAGGACTGCAGACGGTTCCCCCGAAATGGAACCTCCCAGGCAGCAAAGGAGGGCCATAACCGAAGCCACGGAGACCTGGGCAACTGTGGCGAGGAGGCCAGGGTGGAAAAAAACAGAGAAACCTGCAGAGGAGATTACCAACAAAGCCTTGTCTCGGAAGCCTCCAAAGACTGCGAAAGACGCGAAAAAGAAGAAAATTCGGAAGGCAAGGACTACTCGGCGGTGCTGAAAACTATACGGCGAAAAATATGCCCTGAGGATATGGGGGTAAAAATCCGCGGTATCAGGGAAACCAAGAAAGGGGACGTTCTTGTCGAACTGGTTGCAGAACAGAAGAAACGGGATCGCTTTGAGGCTGCCGTTAAAGATGTCATAAAAAAAGATGGGGAGGTGCGGCAACTCACCCCCAAAGCGTGCGTCGAAATTCTAGACATCGATGTCGCAACCGAAGCAGAAGAGATAGCAGACGCTGTCCGATTCGATGAAAGTAAACCTCACAAAGAGCCTCTTTAGGGGTTGCTTCAAAGCCTTTGTGGACTTAGGCGCAAGGGAAGCAGCAGTGCTTGGCCGACTGACCCACATCAAGATCGGATGGGTCAACTGCAGAGTAAGGCTGAAAAAAGAAGCGATTAAATGCTTCCGATGTCAGAGCTACGGACATCATTCAACTGTGTAAGGGCACGGATCGGAGTAAAGCAACGCGAATGCAACCAGGAGCCCCACTGCTTCCTATGCCTTGAAAGGAAAGACGGAACCGAAACAAACCACCTTGCGGGTACCACACAGTGTGCAGCATATCGCGCTGCCGTTGGAGAAGAGGCAGGTAAAAAGTGAAATTCCTACAAGGAAACATGCAACGTAGTGCGCTCGCCCAGGACCTGCTATACCAGAGAGCCCACGAACACCAAACGGACATATTAATCATATGCGAACAGTATATGAGAACTCCGGGTCCTGGGTGGTTTTTCGACAGCTCGGCAACGGCAGCGATCTCGATTCGCAATTCGGGGCAACTTTCCGCTACTGATCATGGAGCGGGAGACGGCTATGTATGGACAAAACTTGATCATTGGACCATCTTCAGTTGCTATCTCTCGCCAAACGACCGCGTTGACCGTTTCCGCGAGAAACTAGCGGCGCTCGAAGATGAAATACAAGCCTGTGAAGGTGAGGTCATTGTGGCAGGAGACCTCAACGCCAAATCACGAGAATGGGGTATGCAGTGATCCGACGCTAGGGTGAAGAAATCGCCGACATGATGGCGCGATTAGACTTGGTCGCCTTAAACAACGGAGATAAACCCACTTTTGAGCGCCGAGGCTGCCGAGGAATGATTGTCGATGTGACCTTGGCCATAACGCAAGCGGCGCAGCTCACCAAAGAATGGCGTGTATTCGATGACTTCAACGGAAGCGATAACCACCACATCATTTTCTGTATAGATGAAGGGAAGGAACTTGTCTCTACAGACAGTGCTCCCACCAGACTTGGCTGGTACGTGAAGAAGTTGGATAAGGAAGCGTTCGGAGCAAGCATTGCTAGCGCAGGACACCTGCTGGAAGAAGCCAACCCCAGCAGACTACATAGGAACGAGGTCGAAAGGCTGATACACCTGACGTTGAGGGTGCTGACAAGGCGGGGATGCAAAAACCCGTCTTCTGGTGGACACCGGCCATAAGTGGACTCCGTAAAGCCTGCTTGCGAGCAAGAAGGAGGTTCCAACGCAATAGGTATGGAGAGGATGATGGGCCAGAGAGATCAGCCTATAAAGTGGCAAAGAAAGCGTTAGTCTGCGCCATCAAGAGCAGCAAACTACAATGCTGGCGTGCTGTATGTAAGGACGTCGAGAACGACGCGTGGGGTCTTGGCTATAGCATCGTCGTGCGCAAGCTGGGGCTGAAGGCACCAGTAGCGCCTATGGAGCCTCAGCAAGCGGCCGAGATCGTAGACGGTTTCTTCCCTGAACACCCCGAAAGAGAAACGGTGGATATCGGCCACTGCTAGGATCCACCGCCGTTCACCGTTCACGAACTGCAAACCGCCACCTCAAAGCTATCAAATGGGAAGGCACCTTGCCCGGACGGTATTCCAACCGAGGCCATTAAGATCGTAGCTCGGGAGAAACCCTTTTTGCTCCTCAATATGTATAACGCTTGCCTCAAAGCAGGCGTTTTTAGCGCTAGATGGAAGCGCCAGAGACTTGTCCTACCGGACAAAGGTAAGGGTCCCCCATAACCCCGTCGTCGTACCGACTTTTATGTATGCTCGACACTGGAGGGAAACTACTGAAGAGCTTGTTGCGCACACGACTCCGCGCGGCAATCAAACGGGCAGGTGGCTTGGCCGAAAATCAACACGGCTTCCGGTGCGGCCGATCGATGGTGGGGGCGATAGAAGAGGTTCTTCAGGAAGCGAAAGAGGCCTGGACAGGAAACCACCGAACCAGAAGTGTGAGCGTGCTAACCGCTCTTGACGTCCAAAACGCATTCAACTCTGTCCGGTGGTCAGATATAACGGAGGCGCTACACTCCAAGTACAAGATCCCCGCGTACCTGCAGAGGATAATATCGGACTACCTGCACGAACGAGTACTGTGGTACGATACGGCCGAAGGGCCTCGATGCAGAAGCGTGACCGATGGAGTAGCGCAGGGATCTATCCTCGGACCGGACCTCTGGAACATCGTATATGACGAGATTTTAACGATCGAGACACCCCAGGATACCAAGATTGTTGGGTTCGTTGACGATTTGGCCCTTGTAGTTAGTGCAAGGACGACAGAACAGGCCCAGCGTAGAATAACGTGAACGACTAGCTGAGCCGTCACGAGCTTTATCTGGCGGCTACCAAGATGAAGATGGTCGTTCTGACCAGGCAGCGGAGTTTCCCGAAGCCATTCACGGCGGAAGTGGCGGGCATTACCATCACAGCCCAAAGCTCGCTGCGATACCTGGGCGTAACGATCGATGGCGGTTGACCTACGGGCAGTACGTACAGAACGCGGCTGCGAAGGCATATAACCTCGCCGTCGCCCTCGCCTGGCTCATGCCAAACGTTGCCGGTGCGAGCATTCCGTCATGCTCTACGGGGCGGATGTGTGGGCAGACGCAATGGAAGTGGAGAGCTACCGCGTGCGGCTGGCCAGGGTACAGTGCAGGTGCGCGCTGCGGATAGCCTGCGTGTACAGAACTGTCTCGGAGGCAGCTGTATTGCTCCTCGAAAGCCTCGTCCCCATAGACCTATTAGCGTATGAACGCAAAAGGGTCTACGAGAGGCGTCGCAACGAAACGGAGGTGACGGGGGAGAAATAAGAAAACAAGAGCAAAGCTGCACTCTGCAACAATGGGAAGAACGATGGAGTACACAGACGAAAACGGCCAGATGGACACGGAGGCTGGTAGAGGACCTCAATGCATGGTCCACGAGAGGACATGGGGAGATGAATTACTACCTCACCAGTTGCTCTCGGGCCATAGCCTGTTCAAAAAGTACCTCCATCGATGCAAGCTCAAACAGAGCCCTTGTTGCCACTACTGCCCTGGGGTGGTGGATGACGCCGAATATACCTTCTTCGATTGCGGAAGGTGGGCGCCTTACGTACACAATAGTATGCATTTGGCATTTTGTAGGGGCATTTAACTAAAATTTACTACAATTTTATTTTATTTTCGCTTGTCATTAATTAGTTACAAATATAATATTTATAATTCCGTGCTTTGATTCTTCGCATACACAAATCAGTGTGCGAAAAATTGTTCTCATGTAGTAACAAAAAAATAGCATGATACACATGCAAATCACACTTCTCGTACTTGTATCGCATTTTCAACTCCAACACTAAGCAAATTTCAAAAAGTAAGATTTAAAATTATTTTATAAATATATTTATAGTACTTTTAAGAATTTCCATGTAAAAATACACTTTTAAAAAGCAAATGTTATATGATTAGTCAGTTTGTAAAAATGTGTCGAAATGTAAATACATTAAATATTCCATTTATCACAATAATTCAGGACATTAATGATATATAATGCGAATAAAATGAATTATCTATTAACAGCGCATTTAAAGTTATCGGTGAAAAATTAAATTTTCTGAATATTAAATTAATGTGGTAATTCTTGCGCCCATATTTTGTATAACAGTAATTTTAAAATTTGCGCAGATTGAGTGAAAACTTAAATGCATTAATCCATTTCTAACAGCAAATCATGTACAAAAAGAAAACTCTACTTAATCAACGTCAGTGACAAGATATAAAGTTTGAAAGCACAATATCTGCTGTGTTATGGAAAAACGATATAAGTCCATTATTTTTGAAATCCGAGATAATTCGACTTACATTGCACATATTATGTACAACGGGCGAGGCGCAGAATTAATGTTTGATAGCCTAACCCTGATGTACCACATTTGAACAAATAAGCCAACATTTCAATTATTATTTATTAAGACATTCACTGCAGATTAAGTGACTAAAAGTACATTTTTGTAAACCATCGTTTTGAAAACCGGTATAGGCCACAACAGACATATTATGCCATTTTTTCCGATTCAAATGTTTCAAAATTATGTCCGAATAAACATACTTCATAATAATAATATGAGGTGTTGTTTACTATAAAATAGTTAAATAGTTAATGTACTTTAGCTTAAGTATGCTTGGTATATTACTTATCACTAAGGGTAGGTTCAAACACAAGGATCAACACAAGATTAACTATAAACTTATTTTATTTAACGCTAAAAATGTCTATTACAAAATTATAACTTGAACCTACGATAAACAAAACTAAGTGCGCCGTCCGGAAGGTATTCTATGCGGGGCCTAGAATAATAAACCCGCTCTAATGGCTGTGTTTCAGTAGGCTGTGACTCAAGAAGTTGCGTCTCAGGAAGCTGCGTCTCAGGAAGCTTAGACGTCTCGAACTTCTTTCTTCTGCGGATTACCCGCCGAGACGGTGTCGGAGTCCGGATGCTGCTGCCCCTCGGCTTCGGTTTCTGTGAGGGTGAGTCCTCTAACCACGTAGGACAAGAAGTTATCAGTGACTCTTCCGACTTCGCTGCTATCGACTGGGCTATGCGTTTACATACGAGACAGTCTGCTTCACAAGGTTGTATAAAAGGTTTGTCTCCAAAATCCGGAAGTTCCTCGATCCAGCTGGCAACGAGAGGTAACTCCCGTTCTAATTTCCGATGCCAAGACCGATATCGTACGGCGCTGCGTAATTGAGAAGCCTGCATGGTTTTGTAGCTCTCAAGCAACTGTATTCTACACCTGTCATGATGCCGAATATATAGGAACTTCGCCTACCCGGATTTGTTGTAACGCGAGAGAGGGGGAAGTGGATCCCGATGATCAGATTCGTCCAAGCGCGTAAAGGGGGGAGACTAGTAATACTAACGCGCCGCGTGTATAAACTACACCCTGATTGGTCGAAACGCGTATTAAACCGATCGACTTTAACGCGAGACCTGGTGGCTAATTCGTAGACTATTTTACTGTTGGGGGCGTCTCAGTCAAGTCTAATAGTTGTAAGTGGAACCCCTTTAATCGTCGCAGCTGAGACGTCTCAATTAGAGAGTACTCTTGTCGATGGCTCGTTGCGACAATCTAAACAAGATATCGTTTCATATGCCGGCATCCCTTACTGAGAGCACAGGCACCGTTTCATATGCCGGCATCCCTTACTGAGAGCACAGGCACGATGCTTAAAAAAATGTTGCGAGAGGCATTTCTATCCGAAAGCACAATCGCACTCAGACCTCGGCGTAAGCACTAATAGTACTGCACGAGGACTTTCCTGAAAGAAAACAAAATTAAAGAAATACTGTTCCTCGTATTAACTACTATTCAGTCGGCTGCCGGGACTCTTTGTTGCTGATGATCCACCTGGGATTGAACTGTCTTCTCAAGGCCCAATGTCGCACAATTTATAGTCGCTACTGGTTACTTTACGTTTCTCTGATTGATCCAGGTCGACATGGTAGGGATACATTTAGTCTTATTATGCAATATAGATCCAAAAGGAAACGGTCCTTCGTAATGGTCCGCGCTTTATGGAGTGTTTGTCGATTTTCGAAGAATAATGCTTCTGCGCTCACGGTCTCTCTCCATGGTCCGAGCTTTCGCACGCAATTAGCAACTTTCGAGGGAAACGCTTTTGGACCTGGGGTCTCTCTCCATGGACCGCAATTCTTGTGAGAAATGCTTAGCTTCGCGACAGTACTATAAAATAGGGTATTCAAGGTAGTTAAACCCTAGGATATAGTATGTTTGGGGAAAATATTTAATACCGTTTACAATAAATTAATTTCCATTATTAGTGATATTGTTCACGAGAGAAAGCTTTACTGTTCTTAAAAAAATTTATTTATATTATATTATTCTTTTTTTAACTTGTATTAATGTCTCAATTTTTTTCTTTTCGCCAGTTAAGTATTTTTTTTAATTAATGGATTTTAGCGAGTGATGTATTATTTACGAGAAAAAGATTCTCTACAACTATTTATTAGGAAAAAGAATTATTACTTTTCACAATTTCTGAGTAACTTTTTTTTATCAGGTAAAAAATTCGGAAATATTCGTTCGGTAAAGTTGTAGATAATCTTTTTTTTTTCAAAAATGAGCCATTATTCTGAAAATCAATTCATGTTTAAACAATTTTTAACTGGCGATATAACTCTGGGGAGAAATACATTTTAGAGCTAGTCAACAAATTTTGTAAAATATAATTAATTAAGTCTCATTCAGTTTTTTACGTATGTAATAATATTATCTGATTTATCTTTTATTGGAAATATTAGAGATACCATCTTCAATTCCTGACATGAAATTTTGTAGCAGAAAATCTTTATGTGAATTTAAAACAAACAGAATGTTCTAGTTCAAGGCCTATAATATTAATTATATTACTAGGAATCTGAATGTCAGTCAAATTTCTGAACCATTGGTCTTGATTAGTAATTGTGTTTTGAACATTTAGTCTCAATTACTGTTGAAAATTAAAAAAATGGCCGTTTTTCGTACCTTGAATTTCGAAATTTTTTGTATGCCAAATTGTTACAAACGATGACAGAATAATTAATGTAAAATTTCAAAATGGGCATAGGTCCCGTTTAGGAGATATGGAGGGTTAATTGGTCCCTATCCAATAAAAAATATAACACACTTTTACTTTTATATTCGAATTAAAAAATTCTAAAACTTGAAATAAAATGGTCTCTTTAAGTCTTTTCGCTGATGAATCCGAATCTAAAGTAAGATTTCAAAAATTCAAAATGGCGTATTCAATGTAGCGGACGATATTTAGAAAGTAGTTCAGATTCGCTTGAAACTCACCATTTTTATCACTAACGACTAGACTTCAGAATTCATTCGATTAATGTTTCGCCAACGACAAAAGATTTCAGATCTAAAACCTTTATTCGATCAAAATTTCACCAACAACAACTTAAAATTTGTAGTTTCAAAGCCACTGTATTCTGTAATGACAATACGACACACTGTAGTCTGTACCGCACAGAATACTTGTATATAACCTCTGTAACGCACTAATGTAAATGAGGTTATGTTTATATTTAAGCGGGAAAGTTTCTGGTCGGTGGGGAGAAGCACTATCGATGTACAGGTGGCGCGCTCAAATCGCTCGGAAGACCGGGAAGTATTTTCTGACCACATTATGAGCTCATTATGATTAAATTCTAATCTCATAAATATGATGTTTTGAAGGCATCTTTATGAGGACGATCCTTAAAATAGATCTTTCTGATCACATTATGATATCATGTTTGCAAATCTTAAAGATATCAAGATTATGAAAGAAATCTGCTGGCTGGGACGGTACACAGCAGAAATGCATCTGTAATTGAGTTAGTTTTCCTTAAAGAGGTTAGACTTAAAATGAACAAAATGAACACAAAAATTAGTTCTCGTTCAATAATATGTAGATGAGATATAGCGATTAAATTTAAAAGAACAATGGTCCCTGCTCACCACATGTTTCCGTGTAATTCGAAGAACTTAATTTTTTTAATGGTTCCATTAAACAATAATATTTCCAGGTTCAATTGTATATGAATAGTTTTACATTAAATACGTGCTTGTTCATCATTTTTTCATAAATTTCGAATATTTCTAAACAGATGAGAATTTCAATTTAAATTTAAAAAGTTTGTTTGCTCTTATTTTGTAATTAGACTTAAAAATTAATACTTTTATGCAATACAGCGGGAAAAACTACAAAAATCATCATGCGGTGATTCTTTTTTTTAAGAGCGGCGCAGAAAGAGAACATCCGGATGTGTATTCCAACTCCAAGTACGTTGTATATTGCCGATTCCATGTGAAATTTTTCTATCTATAAATTAAATCACTTGGTATATTTTTTTTCAAATTCTAGAGGGAAAAATATTCGATACGTGTTTTTTTATTTTTATACGAATAGTAAAGTTTTTGAGTTATAATCTTTTTCAATTGATTATAAGTCAGAAAGTATTCAAGTTATGAAATTTTTGTAAAGATATAACAGTTTTGGTTTTTCTTCGACTTTTAAGCAATTGTATAAAAAACACGATTCGTTTTTTGTTTATATAAAAAATAACAGTTTTTTATAGTGTCATTTGGTTCAATATGCGATTAATAGTAGTTTTTCTTGTTTCTACATAAAATTGGAAGTGTTACGAATAGAATGCCGAAGGATTCCTAATATGCCGACGAATAGTTACGTTGGAATTAATTTTTTTTAAATATCTTTCTATTAATTTTTTACAAACTCCAAGCGCGCTGCACCTCACAGCGTGTTGTAAACGTGTCCTTTCTTAATGTACTGTTAATAGAATTGTTTTTTACAACTCGGTAATTAATTTCATTATTAATTTAATTATGTCTTTATTGTAATTATTAAACTGAATTAAAACTTTCAAAGAAAGAATATTATGTTCGGTATGACGTCTTGCAATTTTTAAGACGTAATTGAAACGTATGGTGGGAGCGTAATTTTCCGCGAAATCTCGTATCATTAAATTTTCAAATGTCAATAATTAACGTTTCAAGTTTGTGTAGAAAAAAGAAAAATCACTTTTAATCGTGCTGAAATGTGAAAAAAATTCATTTTTTTTACATATAAACTGTTATTTTTCGTATAAAGAAAAACAATCGTTTTTCGTATAAAGAAAAACAATCGTTTTTCGTATATGATTACTTAAAAGTTGAAGAAAAACAAAAAATTTAATCTCTGTACAAAAATTTCATAACTTGAATACTAATCAATTGAAAAAGGGTCTGTATTTTCGTGGTCAAATTTTTGAAAAATCATTACTCGAAAAGTAATTGCTATTTCGTATCAAAATTAAAAAACACGTATCGAATATTTTTCCCTCCTGAATTTAAAAAATAATATACCAAGTGATTTAATTTTTTTTAAGGAAAATTTCACATGGAAGCTATACATAGGACGGAGAGGATGAGATACGTTTGCCCCATTAGATAGACGGAGGAAAAAGAGCTGTCGATGAGAGGGGAGGAAAGAGAGATTCCGATACGTTTGCCCCATTAGAGAGACGGAGGAAAAAGAGTTTACGACGAGAGGAGAGGAAAGAAAGGTTCCGATACGTTTGCCCCATTCGATAGACGAAGGAAAAAGAGCTGTCGATGAGAGGGGAGGAAAGAGAGGTTCCGATACGTTTGCCCCATTAGAGAGACGGAGTAAACAGCTCTCGATGAGCGGTCAGGAAAGAGCGGTTCCGATACGTTTGTCCCATTAGAGAGACGGAAGAAAATGAGCTGTCGATGAGAGGGGAGGAAAGAGAGGTTCCGATACGTTTGCCCCATTAGAGAGACAGAGTAAAAAGCGCTCGACTAGCGATAAGGAAAGAGTGGCGCACCCTCATTAGAAAGACAGGGACGGAAAATTATAATCAGCGCCTCCATACAGTTGGCAAACAAACTAGTGGTTTCATGTTTTCCAGATACTTGACAATTCTGTAACGTGGGCTCTACGCTTCTATATGCGTCTATATTCGTTGGTAATGCTAACGCGGTCCAGGGCCGCGAATCTGGTGTCAATGGGACCACTTGCGGACAGCTTGCTGTCCCTACTTCAAAAAAAAAAAAAACTACTAGGGGAAAGGTCCGCCGTTAACCCCGTCATCCTTTCGACCACTGTGTATGTTAGACGACGCGGGTAAAATTTATGAGAGGCTGCTGAGAGCCCGACTCCGGTCAGTCATAAACGAAACGGGAGGAGTCTCTGACTCACAACATTTAGGCAAGGTCACTCCACGGTAGATGCAGCATCCGAGATGGCGGAGCTGGCACGGCGAGCTTGGGGAGGTAACCATAAAACCCGCAGCATTTGCGTAGTAGTTGCACTAGATGTCATGAATGCATTTAATTCCGCATGCTGGGAGGATATTATGAACAGTCTGGTAATTGAGTATAAGGCCCCCACATACCTGCGTGCAGTCTTGGATGACTATTTTCGTAACAGAGAGCTCACGTATGACACTACTGACGGTCCGGTGAGGACACCTATTACCGCCCGATATTTGGAACATGCTTTACGACGGAGTCCTGCGGCTTGACCTTCCAGAAGGGATCGATTTAAAATGGTTTGGAGTCCCGATGGCTCCTCCTACTACTACTACTATTACTACTACTACTACTACTACTACTACTACTACTACTCCCCTGGGGATCGCATAACCTTGTCGTTGGTGGGGAGCTAAGTCCTCGGCGTTGCTAGGGCGCATGGCGTCAACTGTAGTGCATGTGGGACCTCTATAAACGGGCTCCCCCTTGTGTGCATGTGGGATCCCTATAGACGGGCTCTCCCTTGTGTGAGTGGAGTTTAGACCCTATAGACGGGCAACTCAAACGAGTGTGTGGACCAAGGTCTGGGGAAGGGCCGGTTTAAAGACTGGAACTTGCCTGCGGCCGTGGCCCTTGAGTGAGGGTGAGTTGACTCTTGCCGGCTGCTGCTCACTGCCAATAGGTAGGAGCAAAGGTTGGCCAAGGGCTGGGGTAATGCCGAGGATGACGAAGAAGCGATCCCTCAAGTAGGCTGGTGGCCCGACTACTTGAGTAATGAGAGGCCGGTGCACGTGTGTGTGTGTGTGTGTGTGTGTGTGTGTGTGCGCGTGCGTGCGTGCGTGCGTGCGTGCGTGCGTGCGTGTGTGTGTGTGTGTGTGTGGGTGTGTGTGTGGGCGGGGGTGTGTGTGTGTGTGTGTGTGTGTGTGTGTGTGCGTGTGTGCGTGTGTGCGTGTGTGTGTGATTGAGTGAATGAATGGGCTGTGGTCGATGCCCGGTGGATATTCCCGTCAGACTAACCAAGGAAGGAGTAGTAGCCGACCGACCGGTCACCGCGTCATGATGTCAGTACCTGACCTCTGGGGTAATAATATGGGCTCGGGCCCGTGAACCCCTATGTTCAACGTGGGAAGACCGGTCGAGACGAGAGCAAACTGGAGCCTATGAGGGGGTTGAAGCCGGCGCATCGGGCGCAGGAGTGAAGGATTACCTGGCCAGTATTTCCTTATACCCGAGCCTCGTCGGGTAAACCGAGGCAGCGTCTAGCCGTAAGCCAGGATGAATCCAGGTGGGAGCCTCGGTGTCCTGGTGAGATGGGGGACGTTAAACCGTAACCGTAATATTTTTTTTTTATATTTTTTATTTTCTATTTTTATTATAATTATTATTACTATTATTGATTTATCTATTTATTTATTTTTTATTTTCTTTTTTGCGGGTGCTGATAGATCTGGCCAATCGACAAACCGCTTATCGGCTTCAGCAATACCCGAACGGTAGGGTTCTTTTCGGCGGGGAAGTCACCTCACTGCGGCTGGCTGAGGTTCCCATGATGGGCGAACCGTCGTTAGAAATCACGTAGACTAATGGATGATGATATAATTATTACCGCTATAAACATGCAGGAAGAGAGGGGGGGGGGGGTTTACTACCCCAGACCTAAGAAGAAAGCAGGATACAGAGGGCACAGTTCCTACAGAAACTGACGCTGAGGCTGGCCAACTGGCCGCTCTCTTCGCTAGGGCTACACGGAGCACAAGTACGAGGACTCAAGAGGGGTTGCAAATGAGCGCGGATTGCGATCGATATCAGCCAGTGGAATTAGCGGATTCTTTCAGGTCTGCCACCTATGCGTGCAGAGATAATCAGAAAGATCTGCAAGAGGAGTGCGAGAGCACGGAAGATGAGGAAGACGACTGCCTCAGAGCTCTTCGTGCAGTCTTAAAGCGGATGAGCGCCTGCTGCGGAAAGCACCGCAACATCAATATGACGATCAAGGAAGGCGTCAAAGAAGCACAAGAGCTTTTGAAAGAGCTCAATACGCGGAGGCATAAACGCAGATATGTAAGGGATAAACTGGAGGCATCCTTGACAGCCACGAATGCCATTCAGACGATCCTGGAAGACCCGGAGCAGAGCACACCCGTAGTCAATGACACGCGAAAACGGGAACGGGAAAACACCCCAAGCCCGAAAGAAAGTTTGGGAAACAGAGTGACACATCCGAAGAAGATGAGGATTGGCCAAGAAAAGGAGCAATGGACAGAGGTCCTTAAGAGAGGTAAGAAGAGGCTACTTCAGGAAGCTTTAAATCCGACGAACCATGAGAAGTTACTGGGAGGTACTAGACCCAAAGTGGGGAGGAAAAAGGTTACAAACCGCTTGCGCCCAGACGCCGTAATTATAAGGCCCAGTGCAGGGAGAAAGTACGCTGACGTCCTCATACAAATTAAAAGCAGGGTGAAACCGGAAGAATTCCAAGTAGACGTCAAAACTATACGGGAGACGCGTAATGGAGAAGTCCTTATGGAGCTCGGAGGCGAGGTCGAGAGTAAGAGGGCGTTTAGCACCGCTCTGAAAGAAGCAGTCGGCGATATAGGTACGGTTAAAATCACCACACCGCATGTTACTATTGAAATCAGGGACTTTGATAGCACCACAGAAGAGGCCGAAATCCGTGCAGCGATATCTAAAGATCTAAGGGAGACAGCTGATGATATGCGTATCGGCATCCCTAAGACATTTGTGAGAGGCCAGGGTCTAGCTATCGTTGAGATGAGCGAACGAAACGCATCAGCCCTAGTCGACAAAGGAAAAATTAAAATTGGTTTTGTCCTCTGTCGAGTGAGGAGGAGAATGACTGTGACGCGATGCTTCAGGTGCCTGGGTTACGGACATCGAACCATCCAGTGTAAGGGCACAGATCGCAGCAAAATGTGCTATAGGTGCGGAGAAGAAAGGCATAGGGCAACTGATTGTCCCAATGCACCCAACTGCTACTTATGTGTTGAGAGAAATGACGACGTGCCAACGGACCATATTGCGGGCACTGGGTCCTGTAGCGTCTTCCGTGAAGCATTGGAGAAGAAAAAGGCGTCAAGATGACGTGTATTTTGCAAGCGAATCTGGGGAGAGGCAGTACTGCCCAAGCTCTTCTCGAGCAGATTAGGCACGAGAAGAGAGCCGAGCTAGTTATCATTAGCGAGCAGCACCATAATTTGGGCAGGTATAATTGGTGGTACGACATGACGGGCACTGCGGCGATTTGGATTCCTGATATCCGGAAAACCCCAGTTGACGAACACGGGAGCGGCGAAGGATTCGTCTGGGTACGGACTGACGGGCTTGCTTATATGATCGTTAATCTCTCCCCTAATGACGCGATAGGCGTATTTAGGAACAAACTGGAGAAGATCGAAGATACGGCACGAGATCTCGGAGGGTACATAATACTCGCCGGGGACTTTAATGCTAAGGCAATTGAGTGGGGTATGGGGTGGACTGACACCCTTGGCAATGCAATCCTAGATATGGCTGCCAGACTTGGCCTGGCCATTATAAATACCAGTGTGGGTACAACCTTCCGGCGAGCAGGATATCATGAGACGATACCGGATATCTCCCTTGTCACGGAAGATATCACACACTGCGTTTGCAACTGGCGGGTCATGGAAGGGTATACTGGTAGTGATCACCAATATATCACTTTCCAGGTGTTAGAGCCTGGACGACAGCTAAGAAAAACAGCAACGACGCCACACAAATGGAATGTTGCAAGACTAGATGAGGACAAGCTCTCGGCACATATTGGTGCCAGCTACCAGCTTATCCTACGGAGACAGGCGGGAACAGTGGCCACAAAAGAGGACGCTCAGAAATTGGTGGACTCCACCATGAAAATTATTAAGGGCGCGTGCGACATCTCGATGTCAAAAAAGAAGCTGCCCGGAGGTAGAAAGGCGGCGTACTGGTGGAGCAATGACATCGCTGAGCTTCGAAAGAGATGCCATCATAGCAGAAGAGTCGCACAGCGGCCCGAAACCGAGTCGACTTTGACCAAAAAACTGCGGATTATAAGGCCTCAAGGAAGGAGCTACGTATAACCATTAAACGCAGCAAAGCCCAAGCCTGGCGCGATATATGTGACGACGTAGACAGGGATATCTGGGGAAAGGGGTACAAAATGGTTACTCGCAGACTAGGCGCCCCACCGCCAGCTGTGCGGGACGAAAAAACCATGACCGACATCGTACAGGCACTGTTCCCGGACTATCAGGAACTTGAAATGCATGACGAGGTCGCTGGCAACGAAGAGGTTCCAGAGTTTACTGAGGCGGAACTGCGTGCGGCCGCGGGCGCCCTTCGGAGCAGAAAAGCACCAGGCCCAGATACGGAGGTTTTAAAAATCGTGGCGGAGACATGTCCAAACATGTTGCTGGACATATATAATGGATGCCTGAAGACGGGATTGTTCAGTAAAAGCTGGAAGAAAGAAGCAAAGGCCGGTGTTAATCAGCAAGGCGAAAGGCGGGGCAAATAGCCCTCAGTCTTTCAGACCCCTTTGCATGCTGGACACGGCAGGGAAACTTTTAGAGAGGCTTCTGAAGCCGCGCTTGGACAAAGCGATTAAAGCTGCAGGCGACCTTAGCTCTAGACAATACGGCTTTAGGCGTGGAAGAACGACGATGGACGCTGTCCAGGAAGTGGTCCAGGCAGCAAGGAGTACCGAGAGAGGCGATCACCGGTACAGACCGCTTTGTGTGCTCGTGACGTCAGATGTGCGGAATGCTTTCAATTCCGCGAGCTGGAACAACATTATGGATGCACTCCGGCGAAGGTTCCGCGTGCCTAACTACCTCTTGCGGATAGTTAGGGATTACCTTAGAGACCGAGTTCTGGTTTATGACACAACCAATGGCGAGAGAACCAGGAAGGTTACCGCGGGGGCGGCGCAGGGATCGGTGCTCGGGCCCGACTTGTGGAATGCGATGTACGACGGCATCCTCACGATGGAGCTACCGGAAGGTTGCTTCCTGGTGGGCTACGCCGACGATATCGCTGTCATCATAATAGGGCGTAACGACGACGAAATATAGCGCAAACTAGCACACGCGATGCAGCAGGATGGAGCCTGGATGAGCTCCCACGGGCTGAGCCTCGCAGCTAACAAGACAGAAGTCCTGTTCTTGACTAAGAGGAGGGTACCTATCCCACTCGAACTGAAAGTGGGAGACGAGATGGCGAAGGTCAGCGAAACGGTCAAGTACCTAGGCATTGTTTTGGACAAGAAACTTACTTTTTGGCCACACATCAAGGAGAGGGCAGACAAGGCGGCATCCGCAGTGGCAGCACTGTCCCGACTGATGAAAAACGTAGGAGGTCCGCATTCTAGCAAAAGGAGGACTCTAATGGCCGTTACGCAATCTTTCTCGTCATCGCAGGAACAATACCTATCGACCTGCTGGCGCACGAGAGGAGACGGCTATATATAAGAAGAGCGGATGGAAATCCAGCCGAGGCCACAAGAATGGAGAGGGAAAGAACCCTACAGGAATGGCAAAGTAGGTGGGAAACCCAAGATGCGGGCAGATGGACTGCCAGACTCATCCCTCATATCGAGCCATGGGTCAACAGGAGACACCTAGAACCGGATTACCATCTCACACAGTTCTTCTCTGGGCATGGATTTTTCCAGGCCTATCTGCATAGGATGCATAAGGCACAGTCACCCCACTGTATTTATTGCCCTAGACAAGAGGATACGGCTGAACATACGTTCTTTGGCTGCCAGCGATGGCTGACAGAGAGGATGAGAGCGGAGGCCGACCTCAACGATGGGCTACAGGTTGGCAACATTGTTGCACACATGACGGAGAGCGAGGACAAATGGAATGTTGTATGCACCTACATTCATGCCGTGCTAAAGAAGAAGAAGTCAGAGGAATCCAGAACCGTAATTGACTAACACAGCAAACATTCTAAATGCTTAGAATTACTTTGCATTAAATACCTAATTTAACATTTTTTCTTAAAAAAAAGGTGAAATTAAGAATGCCCTAGATACAATTTTTTCCCCATTTATTGTATATGGTAATAAGTAAAAGTTTCTTTCGTTATAAGGAACTTGGCCTTATTAAATGATTTCAGTGCTTGTTTTTGTAGAAAAAGAACATTTTTTTGAAGTAGTATAATTAATAAATATCTTTTGAAAAATAAAAGCTAATTTCTTAATATCATTTTGGCAAAAAACTATTATTTACGACGATATTTACGAAATAAACTTTCAAACCCATATTTCTCACACGAAAAGCATCGATCGCATGGGTTTTTTCTCCTAGCAAATCATTAGAGGGTCAACGCCCGTGGACGAATAGAACCTTCGGCGAGGTGAATTTCCACCTCACGCAGTTCCTTTCAGGACACGGTCACTTCAATGCGTATCTTTAACGGCGAAAGCTCAAGAGCAGCGCTAAGTGCGACTACTGCGAACACAACGACGATACGTGTCGTACATTCTTTGAATGTGCGCGTTGGGCGGAGTTACTCCTGGCATTGGCGCGCAGGCTCCAAGTTCAAGAAGCAAACCCGGGCAACATCGTGGGACTGATGCTCTCATCTGAAAAACACTGGGACGCAGTTGCCCACTACGTTGAAGAACTCCTCCGAACCAAGAAAAGAGAAGAACACGAAAGAGAGAACCCTGTTGTAGAGAGGTTTTAACCTCCAGAAAAACAAAACCCTCGTCCCTGATGTAATGCTGCCGCTGTTCCCAGGGCCTGGGTCGATGAACGAGGCGGTGGTTTTAGTGAATATTACTGGCTTGCCAGGTGAGTCCCACACTACCAATGACCAACAACCGGTGGGCGTAAATGCATTTCCATCGCCTCAAAGAGAAAAAAAAACTACTACTACTACTACTACTACTACTACTACTACTACTATTACTACTACTACTACTACTACTGCTACTACTACTACTACTACTACTACTACTACTACTACTACTACTACTACTACTACTACTACTACTACTACTACTACTACTACTACTACTTGCCTCGGGCGGTGTTGCTGGTCACCCATCGGGCGCCTCCCCAGGTGGCGGATAGGGGACTGCTCACCAAATATGGAGGGTACCGAGGAAATAAAATACCCGGGGTGGACCAAAACTAGATAGTGGCAGGTTACCATGAAAAAATAACCTAGGGGAAGGAACCCCGATTCAAAAACCAAACATGGAGAGTTCCAACAGTAAAAAATCGTTTACGGTGCAGGGGAGGGATACCCCAGTACCGGCGCCGGCAGGGACTGAGCAAGCGGGCTCCCGAGAGTCGTTATCCGGCGACCGCAGTGACGTGGAGGTGGATCACTTGGCTCCCACGTCATGCAGGGTTACAAGCGAGAAAATGGATATGAAACGACATCGTGTTTTGGAAAACATCGTACTGGAGGATAAGGAACTGATGTGCCTGACCTCGTCAGTATTGAGCATGGTACGCTTCTGCAGAATTGAGAAGAACATGTTCATCGAAATCATTTCATTCCATCGCCTCAAAGAGAAAAAAAAACTACTACTACTACTACTACTACTACTACTACTACTACTATTACTACTACTACTACTACTACTGCTACTACTACTACTACTACTACTACTACTACTACTACTACTACTACTACTACTACTACTACTACTACTACTACTACTACTACTACTACTACTACTACTACTACTACTACTACTACTACTACTACTACTACTACTACTACTACTACTACTACTACTACTACTACTACTACTACTACTACTACTACTACTACTACTACTACTACTACTACTACTACTACTACTACTGCTACTACTACTACTACTACTACTACTACTACTACTACTACTACTACTACTACTACTACTACTACTACTACTACTACTACTACTACTACTACTACTACTACTACTACTACTACTACTACTACTACTGCTACTACTACTACTACTACTACTACTACTACTACTACTACTACTACTACTACTACTACTACTGCTACTACTACTACTACTCTACTACTACTACTACTACTACTACTACTACTACTACTACTACTACTACTACTACTACTACTACTACTACTACTACTACTGCTACTCTACTACTACTGCTACTGCTGCTGCTGCTGCTGCTGCTGCTGCTGCTGCTGCTACTGCTGCTGCTGCTGCTGCTGCTGCTGCTGCTGCTGCTGCTGCTGCTGCTACTACTACTACTACCCCTTTTTACCTCAGAGGAGGTCCTACAAGCAACGAACATGCTTGGAAACGGCATACCCTCAGAGGCGATGAAGCTAGCCGTAGCAACATGTCCGACTGAGGTCCGAAATATGTATAACCAAGCATTAGCTGCAGGTATTTTCCCTAGTATTTGGAAAAGGCAGAGGCTGGTCCTGATTGACAAGGGAAAAGGGCCTCCCATTACCCCGTCATCATTTAGGCCGCTGTGCGTGGTGGATAACGCAGGACAGGTCTATGAGAAAATGATTAAAGTGCGATTACATACTGCTGTGGAAAGCGCTGGAGGCCTCTCCAAAACCCAGTATGGCTTTAGAGCTAAACACTCGACAGTCGGAGCAATCCAAGAGGTAGTAGATGCTGCGAGAACAGCTTGGCTAGGGAATCACAGGACTAGAGATGCCTGTGTCCTTTAATTCTGCCTTTAATTCTGCCAGGTGGACGGATATACTGGAAGCACTGGAGCACCGTTATACTATCCCGTTGTACCTTAGACGAGTCGTCGAGGACTACATGTGTGATAGAACTCTTATCTATAACACTACAGAGGCCACTAAGACGCGCAAAGTGACTGCTGAGGTTGCGCAGGGTTCGGTTCTGGGGCCGGACCTGTGGAACATTATGTATGACGGTGTACTTCGTATTAATCTGCCCAGTTGGGCTAAAATAATTGCCTATGCTGATGACGTTGCGATTATCATTATGGCACGAAATGCGGAACAAGCAAATAGGAGAATCGCGGCGGTTATGGCCATAGCCCAGGAGTGGCTCCAAGACCACGCATTTGAGCTGGCCACAATTAAAACGGAGATGGTGGTCCTCACTAGACAGAGGACGATTCCCTATCCACTTACAGTGGAATTTGACGGCACAACAATTGTTGCGGGGAAGGAAGTGAAGTATCTTGGAGAGACACTTGACGCCAAATTGACCCACCGGAGGCATATCTCCCAAGCAGCCGAAAAGGCGGCAAAAGCAGTCGCATGTTTATCGCCACTAATGCCAAATATCTCGGGCCCTAAAACGTCGAAAAGACGGATCATTATCAACGTCGTACACTCAATAATGCTGTACGGCGCCGAAATCTGGGCAGAAGCAACCAGTGTAGCCAAATATAGAAAACGGTTGCTACAGGTGCAAAGGTCGGCTGCATTACGGGTTACTTGTGCTTATCGTACTGTCTCAGAATTGGCGGTACTGGTAGTGGCAAGCGCCCCACCAATTGACCTACTCGCGAAGGAGAAACGGCAGGTATATGTCAGGAATCTGAACACTGACAGTGACCGGACGTGCAACAAAGCCTTGGAGAGGTCCCTTATGCTAGAACGCTGGCAAAAACGATGGACGGATAGTCCTGATATAGCGAAATGGACGCATGAACTAATCCCAGACATAAAGGTGTGGTACAAAAGGAAGCATGGAGAGGTCAACTTCTATTTGACGCAACTCCTTACGGGACACGGACTCTTTGGGAGTTACCTGTATAAGAGACAGATCAGGCGGAGTCCGCAATGCCTGTATGGCTGCGAGCAACCGGACATACCGAAACATACGTTCTTTGAATGTCACCGATGGGCAGAACATAGGAACGAACTGGAGGAGAAACTGGAAAGCGAAATTCGTCCTGAAAGAATAGTGGCGATCATGCTTGGTAGCGAAGAAGCCTGGGAAAAGGTTAGGATGTACTCCGAGATGGTACTAAGAACAAAGAAAGCAGAGGAAGGCCAAATGTTAATGCTGAATACAAGCTAGAAAAAGAGGGAGTGGCAGCCTTTTAGACTGCAACAGTGGCCCCGCACCGAAGTAATGCGTGGAGCTTTGATACCGGTGCGGATCAGGCTAGGGCAAAAGAGGTGGAGGTTTAGTGGGTAGGCCTGTTTACAGCCCCGATGGCTCCCTTATGGTGCGTAAAGCATTCCTCCACCTCTCCGGAAAAAAAAAAAAAAAAAAAAAAAAAAAAAAAAAAAAAAAAAAAACTACTACTACTACTCTCGGGGGAGTTTCTGGATCTTCTATCGAGCGCGTCCCCAGGTGGCGGATCGGGGAATGCCGGTAACAGGTACTGGGGAAATAAAATACCCGGCGCGGACCAAAACCAGATAGTGGAAGGCCACAACGATAAAATAACCTAGGGGAAGGAACCCCGAATATAAAACCACCCATGGAGAATTCCAGATTTAAAAAATCATCTACGGTGCAGGGGAGGGATACCCCAGTACCGGCGTCGGGCACGGGTGCGCAAGCGGGCCCTCCGGCGTCGTCATCCGGCGACCGCAGTGACGTGGTGGTGGGCAACTTGGCCTCCACGTCATTTATGGCTACAAGCGAGGAGATACGGGAACCTACAATCACAGACCCGAAGAAAAAGCATAGCGCTGAGGATGCGATGACGAGAGACACTGGCCCTGAGGTGGGGCAGTTGGCTGCTCTCTGCGCAAATGCCATAAGAGGCATAAGTAGGAATTCGGCGGCGGACACTATGGCTGAATTAACCTCGCTTGAACCTGCTAGGAAACTAGTAGAGGATATAAGAAAGCGGGAGGCCGAACAAATTGTGCGCCCAAAAGCGACCGTTGACACGATGATCCTTTTTTGTCGAACAAAGAAGAACATGTTTAACGACATCAAGGAGGGTCTTGATACAGCGGACGTAATTCTGCGTAACATAGATATGCACCGCACAAACTGGGAGAAAGCCTGGACGAACTTATCCAGGGAAGAAGAAAAACTCATTGAGTTGGCACATCAAGCGGGTCGTAAGGCGGAAAACCCCAAAGAGAAGAGGAAGCGGGAATATAACACGCCTAGTCCTGAACTGAAAGATGGAGGTAGGGTTAGGAAAAAAGTCCAAACATCAAAGGAAGAGAAATGGACAGAGGTGATGAAGAAAAATCGCAAATCAGGGGGGGTCGTCCCACGGCCCATTCATTCAGATGCTGTCGTACTAGGTGGCAGCGGAATCGCCAACCCACCCGAGAGCAGGCAGAGTGCCAGGCAACAGAAAACCAGAGGCTTCCGCTACTCAGGGGAGAGCCAAGATGCATTCGGATGCGGTTATCATCAAAGTCGCCGAGGGGAAGAACTATGCAGAGGTACTAAAGACCATAAGAACGAAGGTCAACCCAGCGGAACTCGGAGTAACAGTGAAGGCAGTGCGAGAAACCAGATCTGGGGACTTGCTAGTAGAGGTAAATGCGAAAGCGGAGGAGAAGGCGAAATTCGGCACAGCGTTCGGTGAGGCCATAGGCGACTCAGGCACGGTTCGCCAACTGGTACCGATGGCTCAAATTGAAATACGGGACATTGATGCTGCGGCCGACCATGCGGAAGTAATGGACGCACTTAATGCCGCCGTCGGTGGAGACGTAGCACCATCTATGAAGGTGGAATTGTCGAAGGGGTCGTTCCGAGGCAACAAAACGGCGTATGTGACCCTAGCGGAGGTGATAGCGATGGAGCTGGCAAAGAAGGGACGCTTAAAAGTTGGGTGGATCAATTGCAGGGTGCGTCTTAAACCACGGGTGGTCCGATGCTTTCGTTGTCAAGGTTACGGTCACCACGCCCGGGAATGTAAAAACACCGACAGGAGCAAATGCTGCTGGAAATGTGGTGTTCACGGACACAAAATAGCAGAGTGTCGTAGCGAAGCACGATGCTTCCTATGCATCGGGCGAGCGGATGGCGCCCGCATAGACCACTTTGCAGGTTCCACGCGATGTGCTGCCTACAAAGAGACAGAGCTAAAAGGTAACCGATAATGGCAACGGTTCTGCAAATAAACCTGGGCAGAGGCAGACTTGCACATGACCTCATGTCACAGACTGCATGCGAGCACTGCGCCGATCTAATTATTATATCGGAACAATATTCAGCAGGGGTGGGACACGGCTGGTACACCGACCATAGCGGTACAGCCGCGATCTGGATTAGAAATCCGCGAAAGATCCCTATATGTGCTCCGGCAAAGGAGACGGGTTCGTCTGGATCCGAAGCGGGAAAGTAACCTACGTGAGTGTTTATCTTTCCCCCAATGAGGGCATAACTCTCTTCAAAGACAAACTCCAGTACCTGGAGGATTATTTGCGCGAGCTAGACGAGGATATACTGGTGGCAGGCGACTTTAATGCCAAAGCAACAGAATGGGGGGCGAGAAAGGCATGCACCAGAGGCTCCGCTGTAGTAGACATGGCAGCTAGACTCGACCTAACTGTCCTTAACTCCGGAGGTTCTACCACCTTCAGACGTAGTGGCAACGAAGGCACCATCATCGACATCACGCTTGCAAGCCCGGGCGTAGCCGCACGAACGGCTGGCTGGCGCGTCCTTGAGGATTTCTCCGGGAGTGACCACCAGCCAATACTGTTCGAGGCGGCCACGGGCGTGACTGGCTTGGGAGGGTAACCACAGATCTAGACTCGCCTGCGTACTAGTTACCCTGGATGTGAAAAACGCGTTCAACTCGGCGAGGTGGACAGATATTCTTGAAGCAAACCGACGCTTTAAGGTACCGCCGTATCTACAAAAGTTGATCAGCGACTACTTGTCTGATAGACAACTAGTTTTTGACACAACTGAGGGCCCTCGACAACGGAGAGTCACCGCAGGTGTGGCGCAAGGGTCTGTTCTTGGCCCCGACCTATGGAACATGATGTACGACGATATCCTGCGGTTGGACCTGCCGGATTGGGCGAGACTCGTCGGCTTTGCCGATGACGTGGCTGCAGTCATTTTCGCAAGAAACCCTCTCCAGGCAAATATGAGGGTTACCCATGTAATCCACGTGGTGAAGCAATGGCTGGAAGATCATGGCCTTGAGCTGGCCACCAGCAAAACGGAGATGGTTGTACTCACAAGACAGCAAATATTTAAGGAGCCCTTAGTTGTGAACATCGATGGAGTACCTATCACTGCCGCCAGGTCAGCCAAGTACCTGGGTATACATATTGACAGTAAACTGACGTTCTGGACGCATATAAAGGAGGTAGCTGAAAAGGCATCAAAATTAGTCGCCTCGCTGTCCAGATTGATGCCGAATGTGTCTGGACCCAGACCATACAAAAGAAGGGTCATGATGGGGGTTTCGCACTTCATCTTGCTTTATGGGGCGGAAATCTGGTCAAACGCCATGAAAGTGAAGAAGTTCAGGCAAAAACTGGCATCCGTGCAAAGAATATCTGCACTCAGGGTAGCCTGCGCTTACCGGACGGTGTCAGCAGCAGCAATACTGGTGGTGGCGGGAATCCCCCCCCATCGATCTTTTGGTAAGCGAAAGGCGAAGGGTATATGAGCGCCGAGAGGAAGACAACTTGAAAGGCGCCAGACAAGAAGAAAGACTGCGAACTCTGCGAGACTGGCAATATAGATGGACCAAGAATGATACGGTAGGAAGGTGGACACGCGTCTTAATCCCGGACGTGAACGTATGGTACAGCAGAAGCCATGGAGAAGTGGACTACTTTACCACGCAATTTCTCACTGGACATGGTCTGTTTAATAAGTACCTATTTACACGCCAAAGGAAAGATAGCCCCATATGCCGATATTGCCCAGGTCAAGAGGACGATGCACAGCACACATTCTTTGAGTGCCAACGATGGTGCAGCAGAAGAAAAGTACTGGAAGAGGCGGTAAAGATGACGGTCAGCCCGCAAAACATCATAGCGGTCATGCTCAAAAACCAGACCAACTGGGATGAAGGAGTTACATTTGTAACTAGTGTACTAAAGAACAAGAAAGAAGAGGAAAGTATGGACCAATTAATACCTTAACTCCTGAAGAAGCCCAGCCAGGGCAGTGAAATGACACCACACCGAAGTAAGGCGAAAGCGGTTTCCGGCGTGGAAATATGTCAAGTACGGGTATGTGGGGTTTAGTGGGTAAAAATCCCACACTACTGGTGGAGAGCGGTCCCTCCCAGTGTCTTTCGAAGATTCCCCACAGGTCCCTCGTGAAACAAAAAAAAAAAAAAAAAAAAAAAAACTACTACTACTACTCGGGGGAGTTTCTGGATCTTCTACCGAGCGCGTCCCCAGGTGGCGGATCGGGAAATGCCGGTAACAGGTACTGACCACCAGTACATTGAATTCTATATTAACAGGCCCCAAAACATGCGGACTGCGCCAATACCAACCAAAAGGTGGTCGGTCAATAAAATGGACAGGGCAGCCCTGACTGAGTGCCTCGAGAAGCGTTCTAGCAGTATCTTGGCGCCAGATCCCCCTACGAATTCGAGAGAAGACGCAGAAAACGTGGTGCGGTCCGTGATGGACCTCATACGCAAGGGATGCGACGCTTCAATGCTGGTAAGACAACCCAACATTAGAAGAAGGTCAGTATACTGCTGGACCCACGAAATCAGCGAACTTCATAAGACGGCATTTAGACTACGTCGTAATGCCCAACGGATTCGAAGACATGGCGATGCGACCCTGGAAGCGTCAAGATACCGGGAAGCTCGGAGAAACCTTAAGCACGAAATAACAAAGAGCAAATTCTTATGCTGGAAGCGCCCTGTGCCGGGAGGTCGACAACGACACTTAGGGACTAGGTTACCGCATAGTTACCAAGCGCTTGAAATGTCTGAAGCCGGTTGGCCCGCTTGACCCGAAGATGGCCGCTGAAGTTGTGGATGCTCTATTCCCGGTGCACGAGAGCAGGGAGCGGTCATCCTTTGCAACGGATGAAGTTATTCCCCCCTTTACAGGGGAAGAGCTGAGATGTGCCATCAAGTCGGCTAAGAACAAGAAGGCTCCGGGCCCCGACGATATCCCCATTGAGGTCCTGAAAGAAGTTGCGACGTGTCAACCTCGGCTTTTATTGCGTATGTTTAATGCATGTCTTGCGGCAGGCTGTTTCCCAGATAGGTGGAAGTTGCAGCGACTGGTGTTGTTGGACAAGGGAAAGGTGCCACCAGTTACTCCTTCATCTTTTCGTCCCTTGTGTATGATAGACGAGGCTGTCAAATTGCTAGAAAGGTTGCTGCGTGCTAGGATACGGAATGTCATTGTAGAAGCGGGAGCCATTTCCGACGCTCAGCATGGTTTCAGGTCTGGGCATTCGACAGTGGGTGCTGCTAGCGAAATTATTGAGCGAGCTAAAACCGCATGGGGAGGCAACTATCGGTCTTGGGACATTTCCGCGGTTGTCACCCTTGATGTGAAGAACGATTTAATTCCACAAGATGGAGCGATATTATGAGGATCCTATCGAGGGGATGTAGGGCCCCCCGTTACCTCTGTGATGTCCTGGATGATTATTTCGACAAGAGAATTCTCTCCTATGACACCTCCGAAGGTTGGCGAACAAAAAGCATCAGTGCGGGCGTCGCTCAAGGTTCCACACTAGGTCCAGACCTCTGGAATATGCTTTATGATGGGGTTCTCCATCTCGGTCTACCGAACGGAATAAAAATCAAAGGATTCGCGGATGACCCAGCAGCAATTGTAACTGCGAGAACTGTAACACAGTTAATTCCCCGAATACAATTCGCCATTAGCTGCGTTAGCGACTGGCTCAGGGACCATGGGCTCGAATTGCAGTTGCAGGAGCCATCACTCGGTTAATGCCAAATACGGAGGGCCCAAGAGTAGCAAAGAGGAAAGTGTTAGTTAGTGTGGTACACTCAATACTTCTATATGGAGCGGAAGTCTGGGCGGATAAACTCCAGGTCGCGGTCTACAGATAGCGTATGGCTGCGGTCCAGCGGTCGGTCGCATTACGGGTTGCCTCAGCTTACCGCACGGTTTCCAACGACGCCGTGTTATTTATCTCTGGGACGATCCCTATTGAATTATTAGCAGATGAGCGTAAGCGCATCTTCCTGAGGAGAACTGAAGCCAACAGGAGAGAAGTAAAAAACCAGGAGAGGGAAGTGACTATCCGCCTGTGGTAAAGTCGGTGGCGTGACAGTGAGAAAGCAGCTTGGACTCACGAGGTCATTCCCGATGTTCAAACATGGATATCCAGGGCCCATGGCGAAAGAAATTACTATATAACCCAGTTCCTTTCTGGTCACGGGTGCTTCAATGATTACCTCTTTAAGGTTAATAGGAGGAGCAGCCCGTATTGCGATTATTGTCCAAATGTGGTCGACAACGTAGCTCACACGCTCTTTCGGTGCGAAAGGTGGAGTAGCCAGAGGGAAGCGATTGAAAGCGACCATGGTATCCAGATGAGCAAGGATGCAATAATTGGTGTGATGCTAACCGACGAAGACAAGTGGAACGCCGTTGCGACATGGATTGAAAAGACACTCCGGCTCAAAAGAGGACTCCTTGGCATGTTTCCAACGTAACGTGCCAATAACTCGTGCGGTGTTGCTGGTCACCCATCGGGCGCCTCCCCAGGTGGCGGATAGGGGAGCGCCCGCCAGATTTAGAGGGTACCGGAGAAATAAAATATCCGGGGCGGACCAAAACCAGATAGTAGAAGGCTACCACTATAAAATAACCTAGGGGAAGGAACCCCGATTCAAAAACCAAATATGGAGTTCTGGAAAATTAACAACCAGTTTACGGTGCAGGGGAGGGACACCCCAGTACCGGCACCGACGGGGAGTGAGCAAGCGGGCTCCCGGGCGTCGTTATCCGGCGACCGCAGTGACGTGGAGGTGGACGACTTGGCCTCCATGTCATTTAGGGCTACAAGCAAAGACTTCGATGAGGAAGTTGATTTCAACACCAGCTTCCGTATCGACCCGGTGGAAGAAAAGTGGCCATCCATGCTGAGAGAACGCAAGGAATCGCGGCTGCAGGGCCGGCAAGAAGTGAAGAGCGGAGCGGAGAAACTTAAGGACATTCTGCAGAAATTGAACAGCTTCTGTAGAATGCATAAAAATATGCACCTACAGGTGAGAAATGGAGTAAGCGATTCGATTGGCGTGCTGGACGATCTAGCGAGGAGTATTCAACGATGCCATAGTGGGGAAGATGACTTCTCCTCGCAGCTTGCCTATGACCTCGGTCTTAAGCTTCGAGCAGAGCGGGCAGCACGACGAGCTGCTAAGCCGAGAGGCACAGACGAGATGGTCCAAACGGACAACCAAAAGAGAAGGAAGCGGGTTCGTGACTCTACCAACAGTCCGAAACCGGTGCTGAAGAAGCAACGGAAACGGAAGTCAACCCGTACTTTCCGGGATGTAGTAAAGGAGGCTACATCAGAGAAAGAGACTGCGGTTGTGGTTCCACGGCCAGCGGCCCCCGTACCATCGGGGCACATGAAGGGCAACAAGACCGCAAAAATGAAAAAAAAAGAAGAAGGCGAGGCGGGAGTCTGTCCTGATTCAGCCAGCAGATAGCGCTAACTGCTAGGACCAGCTGCACGAGATCCAGGCGGGTCTCAAGCCGGAGGATTTCCGTGTGGTAGTCAAGTCTATTAGAAGCACCCGTAAAGGGGATATGCCGGTGGAGCTATCCTCGAAGGCAGATGACCGAGTACAATTCCGGAACGCCTTGCAGGAAAAACTAAGAGATAGGGCCAAGGTTCAAGAACTGGTCCCTAAGAAGACGGTGATCATCCACGACATTGCAGACTTTTTGGATGCAAGGGATGTGGAAGATGCAATGAGGGCCTCCTTAGTTGGTGGGGTTGACGTAAAGGTCAACCTCACTAAGCATAGCATCAGAGGCTACATCAGAGCATTCGCAGTGCTGGATGCGGCATCTGCTGCTAAACTATCAAAGGAAGGCAAGATTATAGTTGGGTGGCAGAAGTGTTGAGTGCGGGGGTTCACACCTACCATCAGGTGTCATCGCTGCCAGGAAGATGGCCACCTCGCCAGGAGTTGCACGGGTGAGGATAGGCGCGAATGTTGTCGCCGGTGCCGCAAAACAGGATACCAAGCTGCGCAGTGTCCTACGGAGTTAGGTAGGACGTAAGGGTGTTAAAAAAACGAAGGCAGCCGTGTAGGCTGGACACGCACCTGTGATCTACCCCCTGAAGTAATGCTAACGCGGTTTCGGGGGGTTTGGTAGTTGAGCAAAGAGCAAAGAGGTGGAGGTTTAGTGAGTAGGCCTGCTTGCAGGAGAGTTCCGATGGCTCCCTTATGGTGCGTAAAGCATTCTTCCCCTCTCCGGATTAAAAAAAAAAAACTACTACTACTACTACTACGGGCGCTTCCCGAGGTGGATAATGCGATGCAATACTCAGTACGCCCGCTGAAAGAAGAAATTATGCTGATGTACTCAAAGGCATCCGCAAGGACGTGAACCCCGATGAACTGGGAATTAAAATTAGAGCCATCAGGGAGACCTGCATAGGAGACATTCTGGATGAACTAGGAGCATCCGCGGAGGGCAGAGCCAAATATAGCAGCGCTGTACAGAGTGCAATAGACGAGGATGCCACTGTTAAACAACTTGTGCCCATGATAATGATCGAGATTAGAGACCTGATTACTGCAACAGAGCTTGTGGAGATCCAGAACGCTCTAAAAACCTATATGTACGAGATCAAGTTTAACGATGTCATGATCACATTGTCCTCGAAAAGCTTTAGAGGCAACGTAACAGCCTACGTTGACATGGACACCGATAGAACTGTGAAACTTGAGAAGGAAAGTCCGCTGACAGTGGGGTGGGTTAATTGCAGAGTCCGTATAAAGGAGAATATCCCTTGATGCTACCGCTGTCAGGGCTTCTGACATATGGCAACGGGATGCAAACTTCCCGACAGATCTAAATGCTGCTGGAAATGCGGTGAAGCAGGTCACAAAGCCAAATCATGTAGAGGAAGTGGTACATGCTTGGCATCCACCGACCGAAATGATGGTTCTCCACTGGAGCATGTGCCTGGCTCTTCAAGATGCGCAGCCTACCGCAAAGCATGCAAAGCGAGCGAAGCCCAGAAATGGCGGTAATACTGCAGGGGAACTTGGGTAGGTTAAGACTTGCTCAAGACGTAATTATACAGGTTGCATTCGAACACAGGACGGATATATTCATGATCAGCGAACAGCACAGGAACCCTGATGGACAAGAATGATACCGCTATAACGAAGGTTTCGCGGCGATTTGGATTATCAATCCCGATAACTTTCCCATAACTTCCTCCGGGAAAGGCAATGGTTTTGTATGGGTGGTGAGTAACGGCATATTGTACATAAGCTGTTACTTATCTCCAAACGAAGGCATCAGCATATACAGCAATAAAATCTCGGCTCTGGAAGACACAATCCGGCGAGTGTATGATCGCTTTATACTCACCGGCGATTTTAATGCGAAAGCGATCGACTGGGGCGAGCTGAAAACATGCACCAGGGGTACAACACTAGTTGAGATGATTGTAAGAACGGACGCAGTAATTCTCAACGATGGGAAAACTCCGACTTTTAGACTGGCTGGATGCAGAGGCACAATTCTAGACGTCTCTTGCGCAACCCTAATCTGGCGAGCAGGATTAAGAACTGGCAAGTACTAGAAGATTTTAACAGTAGTGACCATCAGTACATCAAATTTGTAATGGAAAGCCCTAAGAGAAGAAAAACTATCCCCCAGAGCACTAGCCGTTTGACTGCGGCTACATGGAATGTAGCGAGCTTGATCGCGCGGCCTTCGAAGCAACACTACGTAATGCAGCGAGTCACCTATATGCCCCAGCTACCTCTTCACCTAGCAGGCAAGAAGCTGAAGATATGGTGCGAAGGACGATGGGCGCCATAACAGAGCGATGCAAGGCATCTATGCCTAGGCGTATAAGGAGACATCATCACAAACCAGCCTACTGGTGGAGTGACGAAATATCAGAAATGCGAAGAAAGGCGCTACGATACCGTCGGATCGCTCGGCGTAACAGTCAACGTGAGAACGATTTCGTGGAAGAATACAAGACGGCGAAAAACGAAATGATTGCCGCTATCCGCAAGAGGAAGCTCTGTTGCTGGAAGACTGTCTGTGAGGACATTAATCGCGACACCTTGGGCCTTGGATACAGCATCGTCATGAAGAGACTCGGACGTCGTATACCTGTAGCACACGAAGATGCGGATTCAACTGAAGCCATCATAGACGCGCTATTCCCTGAACACCCTGAAAGGTGCATACAACGCACAAATGTCGATGGAGATATACCCTTCTTCAGCCCAGAGGAGGTGTTACAAGCGGTGAAAATAATCGAGAATCGCAAAGCTCCTGGTCTTGATGGCATACCTACTAAAGCCATTATGACAGCTGTAACACTATGTCCGGACGTGGTCAGAAATATGTATAATACATCACTGGCTGCAGGTATCTTTCCCTCTCCATGGAAAAGACACAGGCTGGTGCTGATTGACATGGGAAAAGGTATTCCTATCACTCCTTCATCTTTTAGGCCACTCTGTATGATTGACAACGCCGGAAAGATCTACGAGAAGATGATCAAAGCGCGCCTACACGAAGCTGTGGAAAGAGCTGGAGGCCTTTCTGAGTCTCAGCAGGGCTTCAGAGCCAAGCGTCTCAGCAGTTGGAGCCATCCAGCAAATAGTCAACGCTGCAAAAGCAACATGGGAGGGGAACAACAGGACAAGAGAAGCCTGTGTAATAGTCACACTTGATGTCAAAAACGCATTCAACTCTCAGAATTGGCAGTACTGGTGGTGGAAAATACTCCACCCATCGACCTACTGGCGAAGAAACAGCAGATTTAGCTTCGCAACAGGGACGTTGGCAGCGATCGGACGTCCAAAAAAAACTTGGAGAGGGCAAACGTGCTTCAATGTGGCAAAAAAGGTGGATAAATGAATGCGATACAGCGAAGTGGACGCATGTATTGATCCCTGCATAGTAGAAAACACGGGGAGGTGAGCTATTATCTGACGCAGTTTTTGACTGGACATGTCCTTTTTGGGAGCTACCTATGTAGAAGAAAGATCAGGCAAAGCCCACTTTGTATGTATAGATGTGGGAACCCAGACACGCCGAGGCACATGTTTTTTTAATGTCACCGATGGAGAGGTCACAAGGAAAAACTGGAACAGGGGCTGGGAACGATCATCACACCTGAAGGAATCATTGCCACCATGCTCAGTAAGGAAGAAGCATGGGTAAGGGTAAACTTGTATGTCGAGGAAATTCTGCGAACAAAGAAATTGGAGGAAAATGACCTGATGTAAGAACCTGCAAAAAAAAAGGAAATTCAAGTATCGTGGCAGCTTGTTACCTCAATGAGTGGCCCCGAACCGAAGTAATGCGTGAGCTTAAGTCCCGTTGCGGTCTCGGTCAAGAAAAAGAGGTGCGTAAAGCATTCCTCCCCTCTTCGGGAAAAAAAAACTGCTACTACTACTACTGCTACTACTACATTCATGGGAGGTTACATACTGGCTGTGTTTACTTCTTAATGCTTTCCTAACATCCCATGATTGAATTGGCAACCTGTACGCTATATGAAGCAAGTGTTCGAAGCTTTTAATTTCGGAATGTAATAAACAGAGCCCAGGTTTCAACGCAGATTCTTTGGGATTGAAATTGTCGTTGAGATTCCCGAACTCATGCGCACTTGGACACCGCGATGTTGCTCTATTTCCAACTAGCGCATTGACGCATTTCCCATCATATAATGTTTTGGAAATTTCATACTGTACTTTTACTAGTTTGTTTTTAAAATGAAATGTATATGCAGTTAGGTTATTTATTTCATTTTGTAGCCTTGTGTCCTCTTTCCGTATTGCCTCTTCATCCTCTTTTTCCAGTGAGTCTTAGGGACCGACAAAAACGAACGCTCTGAGGAGTAGGATTTATCCAAAATCGTGCAGCGCTCTTTAGCTGGATCACAAGTAGATTTGTGATGAAAAGAAAATTTTGGGTATTTTTATCTACGTTGAAATTCAAACATGTCTGAGGCGGATTAACGTGACCCGATGAACTGTCGAATCCTAACGTGCAATGCAATACGATATGTCTTACGTCACGGTCTTGCATGTCCGAAGCTACAGTATCAAGCAACCTTTCCACTGTTTTGTTTATCATTGCTTATAATGAAATAACAATTGCCACCTCGGAAATGATTGAACATTGATGCTGCAGTCCGCAATCTTGCATTGCTTTCTGCACTATTTGGTAACATGGATATAATTTACACCTTTTTGCTCTGGTATCTCTAACTAATGCCTCGTATGGGTTTTTAGAGTAATTACTATCCAAATAAAATACTAGAACGCTTTCCAGTGAATGTTTAGATGAATTAACGTGGTCACTGAATGAAGTAGATTGAATGTCGGGTAAATTAGCATTGATTTGCTTTCCGTACAATTTATGAACGAGATTAACAACTCTCGAATCATTTGACTTGCGTCTGCGCTTGGTACTTTTTGAAGCATTTGTAGTATCCACGATACGTTTTCGACTGCTATTTGGACGAACTTTTGGCACCTTCTTTGGTCGATCAATTTTTGTCTTCGTTTTGGGCCGAACCATTTTGTAGTCCTAAATACTTTTTCCCCTAATGGATGCGACGAAGAAATATAGAACATATACATATAGCATTTCCTGCTAAAAAGAATAATTTTCTGTTCAAATAATTGAGAAATAATTTCGTGTATAATTTTCAGCAAATCTTAATACACTGACCCTTTTCCATTTTTTACTCTAAAAAATATTAAATATATTATAACTTCTTTTTAACTATAAACAATATCACATACAATATACAAAATAACAAACTTATAAATATATGCACTTATAATACCTTCTATTCCACAGATTTGCAGATCAATCTCACTTCTAATTAAGTCACGAATCACAACTCTTAGAAACGAACCTAACCGTACTAATTTATTTATTCACTTGCGTGCTTTTTGTATACTGCCTCTTTGTAATAAACTCTAATTATGAGAGAGATTTGTAATAATCACAAAACAATAATACGTTTTGTTTACATTTGCTTTACGCATAGATCAAGATTCACCAAAGAAAACAAATAAATGAAAGGATTGAAAAACAATTCTGCAGGTACATGAATAATATTGAGATAGTTATAATTTTTAATGGAAATATATTAAATGTACTATTCTGACTTTAAATATATATAAAAACGTGAATAACACTACGATATACACGGGTTGCAAATACTACTTCAAAGAGGGTACGCGCAATGGATTGGATTATTTTCCAATAGTTGCTTTGTCTTGTCTTTAATTTATTTTATTTGTAAGCTACTAGATATTCCCCTAAGTATTGAATTTAGACTAAAACTAAAAGTTCTAAGTGGTTATTAATCCATATTATTAGCTCCCTAAGTCGACGCCGCCCTACCTTTTGCGTCTCGAATTGGGGCTTTATCTAATATCGGTCGAGATAGTGCGTGAAGCGTTAAATTTTGATATTTAAATATTTGCAGCAACCATTGGATAGTTTGGCGCGACTAGGATTAACAAGGCTCTATGAGCTTAGTTTTAGAGACAATGGTGCTTCGGCAATGAACTGGCTTGCTCAGTTGAGGTTGCTCCTAGGTTCGCCTCTCTATGACAATCTTTGGTCTGCTTTTTCAACAGAAAATTGGGAGTCCAAAGTAGCCTTCATCTGCGATACCTTTTGCCTCCCATCAGCATAATCGCTGTCTTAAACGCTAGTTCGAATCGAATTCGATCCAGCTGCGTCTTTATAGATAATTCGCCGACGGACTGGCCTCTTTTGCTCCGGAACGTTTCCAGTTTTCCCGCTTGCGCCTAAAAATACAGTTTGTAAACGGCCACAATATTCTCAAGTTCCTTTTGTGTCGGTAGTACGTTCTATGCTTATAAATTGAATGAACCAAGCTCTATTTGCAGCACGGGCAAAAGGTAGACTGTAATCCATATCTCTCTCTCTCTCTCTCTCTCTCTCTCTCTCCATCGTAGCCTATTTCATCATCCCCCACTTTACAGCCTTCCGTTTCATCGTCTGGACACTTCATCGTCTACGACACTTCATCGTCTGGACACTTCATCGTCTGGGACATTTCATCGTCCGTACACTTCATTGGCTGGGACACTTCATCGTTTGGGACACTTCACCGTCTTGGACACTTCATCGTCCGGGACACGTGTTTGTCCGGGTCGCATCGTCATCGTCATTGGGGACACTTCATCGTCGGGGACATTTCAGCGCGCATACTTTCTGGTGTTATTAGATTTTCTAAGTGCACCAGGTGTTCAGGCTCGCCGATTACGGGGTCTAGGTGGTGCGCTCCGTAGCTTTTTATGTTATTAGCTCAAATGCGTGCACCAGGTGTTCAGGATCACCGATTACGGGATCTAGGTGGTGCGCTCCGTAGCTTTTTATGTTATTAGCTATTCTATATAATTTTCCGGAAAAAATTTCCCCTGGGAAAAATTTCCCCGAAAAAAATTCCCCTAACCAGGTGCATTGCGACTGACTCTTTTGCTTTCAAGAAATAAAAAATCGCACAACAACGGTTTCTTCGTCAACGCTGAGAAACTTTTAAGTCTGGGTCTACATCCAAGTACGAATTAAATTGCCTTATGAACACTGCTCTTATACTCAGAACCAGACAATGGAATTGCGTTATAAGGGATCGCAGGTATATGTGAAGTTGCGTCCCAAGGGATCGCAGGTATATGTGGAGTTGCGTCCCAGGGAATCGGAGGTATATATGGACTCGGGGAGCTTGGATCCACCGTTGTCCCTATGTCATGGGGGGGGGGGGGCCCCGCCCTCCATACCCCCTTCTTATACTAACTGAACGTAACTAACCCCCTCAGGGTGTTGTAAGGTTTGCGAACCCACGTGCGACTCGGAGAACTTGGATCCACCGTTGTCCCTATGTCCTGGGGGGCTCCGCCCCTAGACCCCCTTTTTATAATTACCTAACCTCCAACCAATAGATGTGAGTAAACCCACGTGAAAAATTCATCCCTCCGGATATACCATGAAATGTTTAATTGATTGTATGCACAATTTGTATTTCCAATGGAGGGCAATAAGTAGAGGAGGGTGGCCCAATGCCGACCGTGATGGGAGATATAGAGCAGGGGGAACAGCTAGGGGGCGGAGTTTCCCCATGACATAGGGACAACGGTGGATTCGAGCTCCACGAGTCCATATATACCTGCGATTCCCTGGTGCACGTATTTGCGCTAATAACATAAAAAGCTACGGAGCGCGCTACCTAGATCCCGTAATCGGCGACCCCGAACATCTGGTGCTCGTATTTGAGCTAATAACATAAAAAGCTACGTCGCGTACTACCTAGATCCCGTAATCGGCGACTCTGAACACCTGATGCATGTATTTGAGCTAATAACATAAAAAGCTACGGATCGCACTACCTAGACCACGTAATCGGCAACCCTAAACACCCAGTACACCCAGAATAGCTAATAACATAAAATTCTACGGATCCCACCACCTAGCCCGTAATCGGCGACCCTGAAGACCTGGTGCACGTAGAATAGCTAATAACATAAGAAACTATGAAGTGTCCCCGATGACAATGTGCTCCGGACGAACAAGTGTCCCGGACGATGAAATGTCCAAGACGATGAAGTGTCCCAGACGATGAAATGTCCCAGACGATGAAGTGTTCAGACGATGAAACGGAAGGCTATGAAGTGGGGTACGATGAAATAGAATACGATTAAGAGTACTGGTACCCATTTTTGTTCTTGTTATGTTATTTTTTAATGCACTCCACCCTCAAGAATTTTATTGTAATTCATTTATGGGTAAATAAACTTATACTGCTACTACTACGACTACTTATACGGATCATAAACCGTTGAAACACTTCAATATAAAAAATTGTAATGAACCGGAATCACGAGAAATCCTGAATTACATATCGCAATTTGATTGCCAAATAATATACAACCCAGGTAAAGAAAATTTGGAAGCAGATTGCTTATCTAGGAATCCTGTACTACAGAATCAAGAAAATGATGATGAATATTCCATAATTGAAATTGTAAATTTTATTAATGCAACCGATATAATTAATAACCAAACCAAATTGAAAATAGAAAATAATTGTGATATTAAAAATAACATAATTTATAAAGGACAAAAAAAAGAACAAAGGACAGGAAATTTTCCCCCGCATTAATGACGAATATGTGTATTGCGGATCGGCTCTCGGGTGGAGAGGTACAGGACAGAGACAGACAGTACATGACAGAACTGTAGGCAGATACACACACAACACCCACCCACAGCCAATCCCCCCTACCCCAATATCGGTACCATCAGCAACTTCGGCGGGCTGTGCCTTAGCGAGTACGACGCGGGGCTTATCCCATCTTTATCCGAGATAAGACCCGGGACGTACCGACCGCGGATAAGACGCGGACGGTACCGATAACTGCCGACGGGGGTCGGCATTGGTCCCAAATTCGTACCTTCGCCCAGCAAGGTTCCCCGGTTATTCCACACCCGAGACATGTATAAAAAATAAATCGAGGATTTCGAAGTACAAACCTCCATTTTTACAATTAGGACCCGCAGAAAAACCATTCGAAATAGTTTCACTTGACACGATAGGTGGTTTCGCTGGTAATAAAAGTACAAACCAATATTTACATCTAATTTAGATCATTTTACAAGGTTTGCCTTCATAGCAACTTCGAAAACTCAAAGTGCTAACAACTTCATACATCTCGTAAAATCAATGCAAAATAAACACGATATACAAACTTTATTAACAGACCAATATGGAGGCATTAACCCAAAAGAATTCAATATCTAAAATCAGAGAGGATAACTTTAACTTTCACCGTATTTGACTGTGCCTTCTCTAATGGTTTGAATGGAAGGTACCTATGTAACCAAACATTAGTAAATAGTATAAGATGTAAAATATACATTGAAAGAAACCGACCATGGTCTGTATTAGCACAACAATGTGTAAACGAATATAATAATACAATTCATAACTCAACCGATTTCACTCTAAGATATTTACTAACTAGAATAGACGATTTTATGTTACCGGAAGAACTGCATAAAAACAATCAAAATAATCTAGAAAATGATAGAAAGGTAGCATATGAAAATTCGAAAAAAAGAAATGAACAAAATAAAAAATACTATGATAAGAAATCAATATCAATAAAATACGTGGAGGGAAATTGAGTATGCATACAACATAGTAATAAATTAAATAGAGGAAAATTAAATCCAATTAGAACTGGTCCGTACAAAATATAGAAGAAAGTATCAGATGTGATATTTGTCATTGATAGCGGCTTTAAAAAAATGAATCCAATCTTTTCCATGCTAGCAAGGTAATACCTTATTTCCTGCCCTCCACACCAACATCTTCAACAGAGATTTACTAATCCCTACCTGCTACTGGCACATTTCTAACAGCGGTAGCCGGCTGAGCTGGTGCTCGCTATTAACGACATGTCTCTAGAGGAACCAGTCGCTGATTAACTATGCTGTGTCATAGTCGCAGTCGTTATAATTAAATACATACTATAACAAAGAAAACTGCAACAACGAAAGAGACTGATACCAAAAAAGTATCACCGAAAGAGACCCCAACTGCATCGGACGCTGAATCTCACTCAGATTCGGAGATCTCCGTTGCTAGCATGGAGAATTAAAGAGATTGTTGATACCAGGAAAAAGCGATATAAGAAACATCTTCCTTGGAAGCTGACTGTGACATTAAAAAAAAAGAAAGTCAAGAGCACGGACTTGACCGGCTCTTCTAAGGATGACGAGTCTGATGTGGACATTGAAATAACCTATGCGACAACCATTCCCAAGGCGCTTTATGCAAACAAAGGAATGTACACAGTTAATGATTAACTCCACTGAAGACACCAAACTACAAGACAAGACAAACAGGTATTAGACAATATTTTGCTTATGATAACTGACCTCTTGGTCAATTATGCTAAGTTACAGGGAGCACACAATCAATTAAAGATACAAAGTAAACTAACTGAACCGCCTAAAACTACGACAAATTCCCATGCAAGCGTTGCCTCAAGGATGGTAACGCCAAAATCGCAAGCCATAAGATCAAATATCAGATCGCCTCCCAAACTACTGTTTTTGAAGCCCAAAAATAAGGAGTTAATATCAACATTTCTCTTTACAACTTGTTCAAATAAATGAATTCGTCCCTTTACACGAACTAGCACTTTGCCGCTTTTCTGTCTTTTGAACCGTGTATCTATGTTCTGCCTTTTGGCAATTCACCAATTTATAATTTGTCATTCATAAATCCAATACCGTTTCAGTCTCCAATTGCCCGTCAAATGCAGTAAAGTCAACTATGTGGCCCTTTCGATGATATATATAGTCATTGTTGATCTCGACCTTCAAGTTTATGCTGTTCGATTCGTCGTCATTTTTTTCGTGAGCATTTCCCCTGTCCTTCGTGCTACTCGATTTTTTGGACTATTCACGCCGATTATTGATCTTGCATACATCGGCTGGGCTGATCGGTGCTATAATGGCGCACGCAAGCCATACAATTTGCTCCCCGGCATGTTTGTCAGATAATGCATATCGGTGTCTATGGAAAAAGAAAGAGAGGGAGCAGGGATATTGTGATGTAAACTAGGGATACGTAGGTAATAAATTGCTTAATTAATTATTTACAAGGTTTAAATGATCATTCCAATCCTTTGCTATATTTTTACATAGCGTTACGTAACGAACTCATCACGTTCACATTCTACCATTCGGCGAACTTTGCTTTCCAAGTGTCTTATCAATTACTCTATCAATTACCAGATCCGCACTCCCGAAAACAATAAGGAGAACAGCACAACATCTGATTTTGTATTAATACCAACCGATAAGATGATTCCTCTCGAGTCCGACGGATTACGACCTACAGCCACCTTAAAAGCTTTTCCCGGTATCCTCAGAAGAATGAAAGTTATATTATTTTCGAACAATTTACCGGATTTATACATCTATTTTCGATCGCGTTCTAGCTAGTTATCCATACAGATGCCCGCGACTGTTTGCTGTATCTTTCCGAGAGTAAAGAGAATACTGGATGGTTACGTCTTGCAGTTTACGAAGTCGAAAGCAAAATCGTCCTTGATCCCACTTCCATAATAAATGCGAATAATAAGGATATAAGCTCATTATAATGGAATTATTTATTGCATATAAAATATTATTTTACGGAATATAATCTGAATAAATTTAAATAATAAAAGATAACGCAATTTCTCGAAGGCGAAACGATGGACGATTATAATTTTGGTGAATGTTTCAATAAAGATACCCTGATTATACTTATTCTTTTACAAAATGATCATTGTAATATCGAAATACTGTTAATCTTGGATTTGCCTTTAATTATTTACATTCCTTTTTATTTACTGAGATTAACTCTATTTTATTTCTATTTCGATAGACGTCATTCTTAACTTTAGTAGCATTTCATCTTCTAATTTGCCGAACAACAACAAAAATTTGTGCGTAAAATAGTAAACATTCCTATGCATTGTGTTGCTGCTATTTTTAAAATTAGCGCTTCTTCAACGCAGTCCCTCCTTATTATAGCAACATCGGCCTTGAATAAAAGCCTCTCCGCGATTCACAACTCATTCTCTATATCAACAAATGCCGAGTGATTTCACCAACTAAAAAATACTAGCGTTTCTTTCACGCATTTCCGGCAAATGATAACATCCTCTCCGATAATATGCATAATTAAAATATTAGCTAATCTTGAACACCAGTCCACCATATAGTTATCCCCGTTTTCTGAGTCTCATGATAGATGGCGCTGTACCGTGGTTTGCCATATATACTTATGTTATATATATTTATGACAAAACTTATATTTCTCATACGTGCTAAAATAAACACAACGAAAATATTAAATTACCAACCATTGTGAGGGTCATTCGATCTATCTCATGTTTGTCTTTAGTCTTATGTTGTCGAAAAGGACTGTGTCCCTTCAAAAGTTTGAATAACATACATCCAAAAGAAAACCAATCAGCACTTGAATCATAGGCAGTACCCTTTGAAAGAACCTCTGGAGCCATATACCCATGAGTACCACTGAAAATGAAAATCGAAAATTGGAAATTTACGATGAACCATACTTTTATAAATAATTTCAATCATAGTTCACGGATCTTATAAATTTGTCGGCTTTAGAAACAAATATTTTGTTGGGTGTGACCTCTGCAAGTTTTTAATATAGACTAAATTCAATTTTTTCGCATTTCATGTCAGTTCATTTTAAAATCAATTTTAGAAATAAGTAAATATGCAGCTGTTTATCTGCGTGCTTATGTTGCTAGGTGTATTCATGTATGCATGTTTGTGTTGCTGACATCGCATTTACAATACATTATCCATTAAAAGTATGTTAAGAGAGCTGTGTTAAGAATAACAATTTCCATTTTCCATCTAAATACTTTTTTTTGTTCGATACTTTTATCGATATTTTTAATAATTAATGAATGAAAAGTAACCAAATATTGTTATGCGTATAATTATATTTTAAAATATAAACTGGAGTAGATTAGCCAATTATGTATGGTATCTTTTTAAATTGGTACACGTTCCCGGTGTTACGTCTCCGTAACTAGCCCCTAGCCAGTGCATTCTAGAACCTGGCAGCCGCCATTCAGCCGACAAGGCCCAAAATCGTTCCCTCCACTTACACTCAATAAACACAAAGCACATAGCAGAGCTCTTACCACCCACAGCTCGCTGTCGCCTGATACAAAGTACATCGACACCGGTGAAGCTCGTGCCACCTTCGTATCGACATTTTAAGGACGACCTGGAACGCAGCTACTACAACGGGCAGAGTACTTTATAATGGCTCTTCCCCGAAAAGTAATAAAAAAAATCACCACGAGGCGTGACGACAAAATAGTCTCAAGCTGCGGTACAGCTACACGTACACTATGCGCCAAAAAGAATAAATGTATATAATAACAACCGATAACAATATTTTTACAACACAATTACTCAAAATAATAAAAAATGACAGGCCACAAACACAGAATTTCATCAATCAAAACACACGAACTGTAAGTAACGAACATTATGTTATTATCTGATTAACGATATCATTGTAAATACTAAAATTGTAATACCCACCGATAAGAACATTCGCACAAATAACTGCAAAATGTAGCGCATGATAAACATCGCAAAACCAACTTTGCTTACAATTATTGTAATCAAGCGTTGAATCCAAGATCCCTTGACTGTCCCCCCCTTTTCTTTTCCACAGAATCTCCCACCTTTTTCTAAATCCAATACTAAGTCGCAGACTATAAAAGACCAAGGCGGTGATCCCTAAAATCAGAAAGACAGTTGCGAGGTAGTCATCAGTGAGGAGGCAGCTGAATGACAATTTCTAGGCAGGTCCGAACCAGTGCGGACCCCAATAGTCCGGTCCGTCGCCCTGTAGCAGTTCGAAGCTGGCCAGGCCCTTTCAATTAGAAGACCAGGCAGCATGGGACAGCTCTCACGAGATCCTCGCCGCCACACGGCCCGCCAGCCCAAAAAGGGGTATGTATGTCAAACCTCCGCCCGAGGATGTCCCCATCTCATTTTTTCGGGGTCTAATTGCCCCTTGAAGCTTCCTTGCTCTCTCTTTTCCTGATTCCTGTTCCCAGACGCACGCATTCTATTTTCAATAAAACGCATTTTCTATTTTAACATTATTTCTTGAATCCTATTTTCATCAAACCCCAATTAACCTAATTTATTTTCAACAGTAGACGTCCCCTCGAAAAAGGACCTACGCGCGGCACGCTGATTACGAATCTGAAGTAAGATTTTCAAAATTCAAAATAGTGGACCTTAGATAGTGGCCTGACAGATGTGAACCTCCGATGAAACCGAGTAATATTCCACAGTAATTTCTAATTTAAATGCGTCATGAGCTACACTAATACATACCATACCTCCGCGTGAGTGCTATATGTCTCAACCAACCAGGGACGATTGATACTCATAAGTGAAAGTAGCTTTTAGTAGAAATATGCGCATGCGCAATGGTGGCCTTTTCATTGGTTTCCCTCAAAATCGCCTTTTAAACCTATATATTAGATCGCATAGGATAAATGGGATTCTTTCGCCATTTTTATTGGTTTTAATTTTTAACTTTTTATTTAATTTAATTTTACTATTTTTTGTATATATTAATATTATGTATTATTTCATTATTTGATAAATAATTAATTTAAAGAAAAGCAGTTCTCATTCGGGTCACCTATCCGGAAGTAGTCCACAACGTATGCCGCTTAACTTGAGGGTGCTGCAGTGTGCGACGCTGACCACTGGTTTACTACTGCTGAATACTATCTAAAAGCTAATATGATATTTATGTACAAATACTTTTAACAGTCATACTGCTTTTATGCAGTTTTTCTAAGTTTTTCGTGATAACTAGAAGGTAGTTGAACTCGATATTAAGAATTTTCAAAAATCGCGGACAAAATTTAGGGGGATTTTCAAAAGTAACCATGTTCAATATTTAAAATATCTCAGGGATACAATGAATTTTCTATTTATCAATAATTTTAATATGATAAGAAATGTAATTGAAATAAACAATTTTATTAACGTAATTCCAAAAGAATTCAGAACCATTTAAAACTAAGCATCCAGAAGGATAGAAAATATTCACATTTTTTATATACCCGCCCCTGTTATTGGACATATCGTGTAATCTATGCAATACAAATTACATAATATCGATTGGTGAAACTCTTCACAAATTTAAGAAATATATGTATACTATAGTAAAATATATTGTGTGATTGTTGTGTGTTAGGACTTTTATTTTGCCGGAATACATGGAATCGCAAAAAAACACTTATATCAGAGTAACCGAAGACTTTTTGCGCTTGCGCAATGCATTAATCTCTCACGTGAAATCTCATGTGCACTCATATACGCACTCACAAATGAGCTTTCATATATGAACTTCACGTGAGACTCACACCTTGCTATCTGGGTAATTTGATCTGCAAGCTACTACACCTACAAAATCATATGAATATATGATATTTTCGACTATTGCCATGTTAGACAAAAAAAAAATATAAAAAATTTATCTCTATATTTTCTAAGTACAAGTACTTATTCTACGTTTTTAATACCCCGGCTGCAACGCGTAAGTATCACGTTGAGATCTCGTTTTTAAGTGCGTATATGAGTTCGCATGAGACTTCAAGTGAGAGCTAAATGCATTGCGTAAGCGCGAAAAGTCTACTCTCAGAGTTTATGGTGCTTTCAGGTATTGCGCAAGAGAAAATTTGGCCTAATATACCAAAATCACACAATATATTGCTCTATATAGTATTATTCTAAATAAATATAGTTAATGGCTTATACCTACAAATTGCATTAGATGTTAAAAATGCAAAATAAAATAATATTGTGAAAATTTCTGAACATTTCAAACACCTTGCGTCGAAATTTCAAAACGCTAGGCCTTGTGTAAACATTTATAATCTCAACAAGTAATGAAATTAACAACGAAAAAGGTAAAAGAAAGAATGAAAAAAAAGACAAAATTATATTCATAACTGTAAAGTTAATGCAATTTGGATTTGACAGTCACTTGGAACGGACTGGTATATGAATATGATTTGTTAGCATGCAATTATAACAAATCTAAACAAGAAAGAAAAAGACATATAATATATACAAAAATATAACCATAAAAACAAAAAACCAAAAAAATATATAAACATGCAAAATAATATATGGACATGCAAGCAAATATATAAACATGCAACAAAATTAAAAAAATAATTAAAAATTGAAAAGATACATGCGTGGCTTTCGTTAAATCCCTTCCGCATCTGAACTCTTCAATGAGGCTTGACGGAAGGAATTAGCTTCAAACGCTCTAACTACGAAATAATACTGAATTGTGATAGACACATGCATGATATTTATGGAGAACCCGGGTAAGAAAAGATTCCCCACGTGATTGAAGGGATGGTTAATTAGCAAAGGAAAACTATATCTATGCTGACTCATCTCGATTAGTATTGAAAGAAAAAGTTAATAAAAAACGAACCAAATCAGTGAATAGAAAATTTAGTCTGGTATATTAAACGATAATTATACATATTTGTAATATATACTTGTACGTCGGCGTGATGGTCGTGCGGGCTAAGGCTCCGAGTTCGAATCCCCGTCCATGCAATTTTCTCTGCTTATGTCCAGTGTGGAATAACCGGGGAACCTTGCTGGGCGAAGGTACGAATTTGGGACCGCTGCCGACCCTCGTCGGCAGTTATCGGTACCGTCAGCGTCTTATCCGCGGTCGGTACGTCCGTCGTGGGCCTTATCTCAGATAAAGATGGGATAAGCCCCGCGTCGTACTCGCTAAGGCACAGACCGCCGAATCTGCTGGTGGCACCGATATTGGGGTAGGGGGACTGGCTCTGGGTGGGGGTTGCCTATAGGTCTGTCATGTACTGTCTGTCTCTGTCCTGTACCTCTACACCCGAGAGCCGACCCGCAAATATACATATTCGTCATTAACGCGGGGGAAAATTTCCTGTCCTTTGTCCTTTAATATATACTTGTGATATGATAATAATAATTCAAAATGTTCAGCAATCCAGCTGGAGAAGTAGATACGTTATGATTCCATAATAATGATCTAAATACCGTTACCATTATGGATGTCAGTTAGTGAGGGGATATGTTAGTTTAAGATGGGTCGCGCAGGAAATATATTCCAAACTGTCAACTCGAAACGATTCTTAATGTATAATTATTATAGATTCTATAATTTGTATTGTGACGTAGTCACTGATCGAGCCCGGTAACTCTAATCGGGGAGAGCGTTCCGGGGGAACCCTTCCCCCTATTCGCCGCTGCTCTCGCCCGTCGTACCGGGGATACGCGCTATGGAGGCTCATACCTCCCCGCCGTTGCTCCTCTAGTCAGTCGCCGTCGGGGGTTCCTTCTCCACCGACGAAGGCGAGTGACGCCGGGGCGTCTCTCTCTTTCATTCCGAAGGCAGAAGCTGAGAGCCGATTTTCGCAGCTACGTATCTCTCTCTCTTTCCGAAGGAGAAGCCGGTACGAGCGGGCCGCGCGACCGTCACGATTCTCCCTCCTTCCACGGATCACCCCCAGCCTCGGGCCCCGAGGTGGCGCTGGTGGAGCGCCTTCACGGACAAGGAGAATCGACGGAGATCGAATTCTGTCGCGGACCGCGAGATAGTACGCTAGTCAGCCTACGACTCGCCGAGTAGCAGAGTTTCGCGTGTAGTGCGGCATCGAACTTGTAACGAGAAAAGTGCAGAATAGTGAAAAACCCAAAAGGAACAAAGAAACAGTGCTCTCTGGAGACTCCACGTTGTAAGCGAGGACCCCTCTTGTGCTCGGTGACTCTGGTGCCGAGGAGGACAGTGGACGCAGCCAACCGCCACCCCGTCGTCAGCCAAGGATCCCGTGGCTCCACCAGTCTGTTTCCGGGGTATCCTCTCCACCTCCAACGTACAGACAGCGAAGAGTGAGTTGCCCATAGGGCCCCGATTTTTTATGTACCGCGGTGAAAGCCCTAAATGGTTCACTCGATATCCTCTTTTTTCCGTTTCGATTCGCGTTTTGCGTTTTTGCGTGTTCTTATATTTTCTCCGGTCATCCGATAAGAAACCTACCGTGGAGTGATTTTCGGTCCCGCGCCCCTTTTTTGGATAGAATTTTCCCCCGTCGCGCTATTGGAGTCGGCTCGTTCTAGCCGACATGTAACTTGCTCAATTATCAAGGAAATAAATGTAATTTTATTTATCGTGATAATTATTTGTGCATTTATTTCGAGTTTACCTAACCTACTTTTACTTTTGATAAAACGGGTTATAAAATGGCATCCCTGGTGGGGAAATCTAATAAGATTTCCCAAAATTGGTGAACTTTTTTTGAGGTAATTGGAAATTTGTGTAAAACGGGACAGTTCGCCGGAGAAAGTGTCGTTTGCGTTTCGTGTTTTTTTCAGTTCCGACTGTATTGTTTGCGCCCCCTCTTTTTCCCTTGGCGTAATAATTAATCTTAAGACTATATTATTATATTACATATTTGTCTTTAATGATTCTCCTTTTCCGTCCTTCGAATTTCCCTCGCTACTCCTCTCCATCCATCAATAAAAATTTCGCATTGTTGTCCCGAACCAATTCCGAGTATTACTGAATATTTATTGTTGAATAATATTAATATAGCATTGAAGTTCGAGAGATTATAAAATATATTTTCTTTTTGGTGTTTTGAATTCAAATCGTTTACATGTTCAAAAAATTTTTGCATAAATAAATTTTCGAGTTTGAATTTGCACCGATTAGTTAATTATTTAATATATTATTTCGAAATTGTATATCATAACGATAATCAATTTTCAGAAATTGAAAACAACTTCGAAAATAAATAGAACTAATCTCCAGTAAATTATTTGTGAGCTTTGTAAACAATAACAAAGCCGTAACTTTCGTCAGTAAACAATAGATTTCTTTTCGGCGTATTCCGAAAAATTCTCGGGAACGACCTTGTTTACGTTTCTCCCCAACCGATCTCCCTGAAAATTGCGATGTGGATTTATGATTGTAATAGTTCGTTGCATGAATAATACGAATGTATACTTGTGTTTATCTTTTCAGCATTTATTACTCTCTCTATGGTCTCCCCCCGTATCCCCCTACGGGCCGATAATTACGTTGGCCTAAGTAAGTGTTGTCGTCCCTGGAATAATTAATACTTGAAAATACCGGGAAATAAATGACGTACTTTTCCAGTTATTTTTCAACACTCGTTTATTATATTTAGTAATTTGAAACTTAAATATTAATTCGCTAATTAGAGTCGGTTACGGAATTTAGAATTCTTTTGATCAAAATAAACTTTCTTTTCAATTCCGATCTAGTTTTCCAGATTCAATTTAATTTTCGGAAACTTCAGAAAACGTTTTAATTTGTCTCACAATAGTGAGGAACGAAGTTTAAATTTGATTAATGTTGAGTTTGTGTCCCGTTTTTCGATTTAATAGCAAATCTCCCGGAAGAGTCAAGTTAGTTTGGCATATTCAATTTAAAACGTTTTAACGACTTTCGCGATTTCAGGTACAGGATTTACCCCCTCCCCTAGCAGCAAACCATAGAGAGACACGCAGCTCCTGCAATTGAGTCGAAATAAATTTCGATTGATGTATTATGTAATAAGATAATTAATATATATAATATAATTGATATATATATATATATATATATATATGGTATGTACCAGTGCAGCAACCCGAAGAATTTTCTAGAACACCCGTCCTATCGCGAGGCGCGATCCCCTGCCCTTCGCGGTTTGGATTATTGCAACCGTTGTCGAGGCATCGGCTGTGACAGATAACTGTCGCGCGTCTCTGTAAATAAAAAAGTTTAGCATCTGGGGAAAATCTCCCCCCCCCCCCCTCCTTCTTTTTCTTCTGTGATTTTGTTGTTGTTTTTTTTGCTTGTGCTCTCGCTCTTATTCTGCGCCTATTTTTGGGAGCTTTTGGCTATCGGTCCGCGGAGGCCTGAATTACATTTTTTTTCCTTTAAAAAATTTTTTTTTGTTTTTTTTTTGGGTAACGTGAGTGACGCGTTTTCTTAGCGCCAGATACCCGGTTTGGAACCCATATCAGCCAAGCCGAGTTTTCTTTTTTTGAGCTTCGTATTCGTTTTTTTTGCATAAGTTGTACCGCAGGTCGTTCGATTTACGAATCCGGCAGCTCGACGTAGAATCTCGGCAATACGGGCGGAGATCGACAGAATCGTCGATCTACGCGACCTTATCGGTAGATGCGATAAGGCCGAGCTCCTGATCTCCGGATCAGTGGAGGTAATCCGGGATCGGCTGGTGCGGTACACCATTTTGCGGCGATTCCCGGATACCCCGGTCGAGTGGAACGCCAGTGCGGATGGGCGAGGTGATCAACCCCCCTATACGTTGTCCGAAGCGGTAGGTTGTCCCATAATAGGCACAGTTTTGGGCAATTCAATGAATGCGACCTACCCGGGTCACGCGGAGCCTCCGCCGACGTCTCGCCTAGGAGCTTTCGCGTTCGCCACTCACGGATTACCGTCGGACCGATCGCGCGCCTACTATCGGGAGCCGATCTCGTTCGGAGAGGAGGATAGTTTTCGGTTTCCGATGGCGGACACCTCCACGCACCCAGCCGGTCGAATAAATCACGCGCCCGTAGCCCCCCTCGCGACGACCGCCGCGAAGACGACCCGCCACCAGAGCGTCGTGCCGTGAACGACTATAACCAGTCGAATCTGCTAATCAGGAATGACCCTGCACAAGGTGGGTCACGTGACCCGACCCAGTCGGCCCCTGAGTCTTTCCGACCGAGTGCTGCCTCGTGTGGAACACAGGATGTGCCGCAGCCCTCACGGGCGGGTATTTTCGTCGGTCCCCCACCTCGTGACAATTTCGACTCGCGTCAGATGGACCCATTTCGTCCAATGGCGACGCGCCAAGCCGAGTATTGTAACCGCTCCCACCGAGAAGTAACTTACCAGTGGGTGACCTAGTACTTACGCCGCATCCGGTTCCTTTCTTCGGGGATCCAAAATTTCGCGGCCAAACTCGCGCATAAATTCAGCGGCCCCCACCGCATCCTGCGGGTAATCGCTCTCGTTGTCTTTGAGCTCGACGACCCAGAGAGTCGTCGGAACCCTAGGGCCCATATTAAAGATTTAAAGCCGTATCACGCCCCCGACGAGGGAAGTAATTCTACAAACGGCAGGACCGCGTCGACTAATACGCGCGAAAACCCTTTTGGCCCTCGGTCGAAACCAATTATTCAGAACCCGGTGCCGCGTCGCCGCGGTCGACCCCCGGAACCAGCCAGAGAGGTCCCCCGCTGTCCAAGCGAAATACCACGTGCGCCAAGCCGCAGTGAGGCCCACTTCACGGCAAGGCCGCCGGAGACAGTCGAACCGACTTCCACTCGCAGGCGCCCCGGTCGTCCGCGCAGAGTGTCGACCAGGTGCGCGCCTACCCCACCCACACCATTATTGGAACGACGTTATGGTCTACGATCCCGCAGGACCTAACTGTTGCACTGGTACCCCGATGTTTTGCAAAAGTGCTCCCGAAAATAATAAACTGGTACCCCGATGTTTTGCAAAGTGCCCCCGAAAATAATGAACTGGTTTAGGTAGCGTTATTTCACTTTGCGATAAACTTTGCGATAAACTTTGCGTTAGACTTTGCGATAAACTTTGCGATAAACTTTGCGACAGACTTTGCGATAAACTTTGCGATAAACTTTGCGATAAACTTTGCGATAAACATTGCGATAAACATTTCGATAAACATCGCGAGATACATTGAGATATATATTTCGAGTTTTCGTATTGCATTTCTGGTTGAGTTATTTTCAATGACTTGCTGTACATAGCGTTTACCTCCCACATCTGCCGTCTGTCGCTCCGATGATGACGCGATGATTACCACCCTCTTCTTCAACACGATTGTGTTTGGTTGCCCCTTCCGTTTGAGTTGTCCCTTCGGTACAGAAATCCAGATACGTGTGTGCACGGATGCATAATTGTAGAATCGACCTTAAGCTCCTAGAGTTGAGCATTTATCACATGAAGTCGCTTAATTCAGTCGTAAGGAACGTAACCGCGTTTTTCAGTTTTCAGTTGCGATTTGTGTCAGTCCATCGCGTTCAAATATTAATAATGGATCAATTTTTTTGTTACGACATGTCGTCGTCAATCATGTTCCGATTGCTTCTGATAACGATATTGCTGTGTTTCGATTTGCAACTTTTACACGTAATTAGCCGATCTAATAAAAATCCCCAACTATGTTTCGTTACGATTTGATACACAGATTCTATAATTTTTTTGTGTCGTAGTTCAGTCCCCGACAATACCAAGTGAGTTCCTGTTGCGTGCCCCAGTGGCCGCAAGGGAAGTAAGAAAAGTTAGTCCAGTTGCGCTAAATCCTATGGTTGTGTTTGATTTCGTGGAATCGCAACCGACTCTTAAAAAAAAAAAAATTTTTGTGGATTAGCACTTACTCACACTAAGTATCCGAGTAACTTTGATTTGCGTAAACTCGCGGTTCTGTGCAGTAATTTGAAGGTCGCTAAGTCGTGACTAGTAGTTAATTTATTCGGGACCTACGCTAACTCGCGTAGGGAGCGATTTTAGAGTTTGGTTCACGCCTAATCGTGCAAATTCTTAATTAATATTTGTGTCTTTGCGATACGTTTTTAAAAAAGATCGTTGGGCCATCAGCAGCTCTAACGAACGGACTTTCATTAGAATTATTCAATGTCCGATAGTGCTGAGATACGCTCATATTGGTGGTAGTAGTGCATTGCGTCGAAAACCGGCTTGGAGTTCGCGTAGTTTGAGCTATGCACTCGGATTGCTTGACTTTGTATTACGTCTAGTCACGCCACCCATACGTTATCTTCGTATTGCACTAAATCGCGCATTTAGATAACATACGTCGGCTTTTACGCTAAACAGCGCGACTTTATCAGCCCCATGGGTTCGTCTCGGACGACGCACGCAGTTGATAACTTCAAGCTTAATTCGCGCTGATTCGCGCATGCAATGTGCTAAGCCACGGTTTCGAGTACTTAAATTTCTGCGCCGCGATGAACCGCGATCTTGTCGAGTCAATTTGGTATCAATCGCGATAAGAATACAGTCGAGGTATTTGCTGTCCCTTCGCGTTTTGTTTGCTCGGCAAATATCGTGCCGTTGTGTACTAGGCTATTGCAGATGCACTTCGCAGTTGCGTAATCTGCCTAGCGTGACACGATATGCCCCTCCCCCCCCCCCCCCCCCCAAGTCTATCGTATGGCCGCCTAACGTGAGTCGGAACCTCGTAGCCCGACGTGACATCATCGCATACGAATCTACGAGTGTAGAGTTTGTCCGGACATACTTCCAGATATGGCTAATGTTTTAACTTCAGGTAGGCCTCCTAAGGCTATCCTCATTGATTCATGCTCGTACAAGATAGCCACTAGTGCTGTGAAGTAGTGCACCGTGCAAATTTGGTACTGTAGTGGAGGCCGTTGTGTGGCACCCGTCGGAACTTAGTATTTCAGGAGATCCAGCGAGTTGACATTTCCTCGCCGCTGTCCCGTTGCATCCAGTTGGCCCCACGGCGAAAATAGCCGCTACCCCATCGTGAGCATGTATCGACCGAATCAGAATATGTCATCTCAAATCCTTTGTTGTCGTTGCATATTGTACTGTCCCTCTTTTCTTTTGTCACGCGGATTCCTCTTCATTCCATCCTTCTCTCCATCCTCTACGACGTCGCAGCTGGTATGATGATTATAAAGGTATGGAACTGGAAGAGGCGAAACCCAATCGTGCGATAGAAATTAAGGCCTAGTTATAAGTCACACTGTATCAGCCAGATGGCGATTTTGCTATCCCGGGTGAACAGGGAAGTAACCCGTAGAACCTGTCACTTTTTTATGTATCGCCTAGTTGCGATTTTTGATTTTTCTTGTATTTGCGACTCTAATCTTAGTAAAGAGTATGATTGCGATTTTTCGTTTTTTTTTGGTTATGAGTTGTGGCGATGGTATGTCTTCGCGATGCCGTGTTCTTGGGCTCATACTTGTGTGACCTTTTTCTGTAGTATGGATTTGAGTGATGTTCGATGTGCAAACAGGATCATTGCCATATGCGGGCATGATCCTGAGTTGGTGTGATTCAGCGTAGCGTTCGAACATGCGTCAGTGAATCTGCGTATTCCCCATTTTAGTTCTTTTCGATCTCATTGCGGGCGCCCCCCCCCCCCATTCCCTTTGCGACTTTGCATTCGGTACCTCTAATGGCTATTTAGCTACCTCACTGTATAGGCCTACGGGCAATTCGTTCCCAGTGGCGAAGGAGACGCCTCTCTTGACTCTGTGAAGTGTTCTAGATTTAAGTATAGTGCTCCCCAGTGACATTTATCGAGATGGACCGGTTCAGTGAAGTGCTCCCCAGTGACATTTATCGAGATGGACAGATCCAGTGAAATGCCTCTCAGGACGTTTAGTATGACACTAATACACCCCTCTATCGACGGTATACTCGAGTCAGGCCCGGGGGTTTGTGACGTAGTCACTGATCGAGTCCGGTAACTCTAATCGGCGAGAGCGTTCCGGGGGAACCCTTCCCCCTATTCGCCGCTGCTCTCGCCCGTCGTACCGGGGATACGCGCTATGGAGGCTCATACCTCCCCGCCGTCGCTCCTCTAGTCAGTCGCTGTCGGGAGTTCCTTCTCCACAGACGGAGGCGAGTGACGCCGGGGCGTCTCTCTCTTTCCTTCCGAAGGCAGAAGCCGAGAGCCGATTTTCGCAGCTACGTATCTCTCTCTCTCTCTCTCTCTCTCTCTCTCTCTCTCTCTCTCTCTCTCTCTCCGAAGGAGAAGCCGGTACGAGCGGGCCGCGCGACCGTCACGTTTCTCCCTCCTTCCACAGATCACCCCCAGCCTCGGGCCTCGAGGTGGCGCTGGAGCGCCTTCACGGACAAGGAGAATCGACGGAGATCGAATTCTGTCGCGGACCGCGAGATAGTACGCTAGTCAGCCTACGACTCGCCGAGTAGCAGAGTTTCGTGTGTAGTGCGGCATCGAACTTGTAACGAGAAAAGTGCAGAATAGTGAAAAACCCAAAAGGAACAAAGAAACAGTGCTCTCTGGAGACTCCACGTTGTAAGCGAGGACCCCTCTTGTGCTCGGTGACTCTGGTGCCGAGGAGGACAGTGGACGCAGCCAACCGCCACCCCGTCGTCAGCCAAGGATCCCGTGGCTCCACCAGTCTGTTTCCGGGGTATCCTCTCCACCTCCAACGTACAGACAGCGAAGAGTGAGTTGCCCATAGGGCCCCGATTTTTTATGTACCGCGGTGAAAGCCCTAAATGGTTCACTCGATATCCTCTTTTTTCCGTTTCGATTCGCGTTTTGCGTTTTTGCGTGTTCTTATATTTTCTCCGGTCATCCGATAAGAAACCTACCGTGGAGTGATTTTCGGTCCCGCGCCCCTTTTTTGGATAGAATTTTCCCCCGTCGCGTTATTGGAGTCGGCTCGTTCTAGCCGACATTTAACGTGCTCAATTATCAAGGAAATAAATGTAATATTATTTATCGTGATAATTATTTGTGAATTTATTTCGAGTTTACTTAACCTACTTTTACTTTTGATAAAACGGGTTATAGTATAATTAAATTTTGAAACCGTATGATTGTAGTAAGTAAAGAGAAGAATTGATATAGATTTGAAGATAATATATAGTATTAAGGACTCATTCGCGTTTGAGGCTGATTCCTTCCGCCAAGCCTCACTGAAGAGTTCAGGTGCGGAAGGGATTGAACGAAACCCAACGCATGTATCTTTTTAATTTTCAATTATTTGTTTAATTTTTTTGCATGTCTATATATTATTTTTCATGTCTATATGTATTATATTGCATGTCTATATATATTTTCTTGGTTTTATTTTTTATGTATTATATGCCTTTTTCTTTTTTGTTTAGATTTATTATAATTGCATGCTAACAAATCGTATTCATATACCAGTCTGTTCCAAGTGACTGTCAAATCGAAATTATATAACTTTACAGTTATGAATATGATTTTTTCTTTTTTTCTTTTACCTTTTTCGTTGTTAATTTCATTACTAGTTGATATTATAAATGTTTCGACAAGGCTTAGCATTTTGAGAATCCGAGCGATCACGACGCAAAGTGTTTGAAATGTTTATAAATTTTCATACTATGGCATTTTCTGCCATAATATGAAATCTAATGCAATTTGTAGGTATAAGCCGTTAAGTATATTTATTTTTAAGTGCACCTTCGTTAACATTTATATTAGTATTATTCTATTTAATAAATATGTGAAAATGAGTACAACAATCGATATTCTGTCATTTGTATTGAGTAGAGGGGCTACAGGGCTTCTGCTGCCCCTACCCTACCTCCCATCGATGATGATGTGATGGAAGAATTGCGCAAGTGGGCCGTAAGAAGGTCAGGAGTGAAAGGAGGTTATTATAAACAATTTCATGTATTGTTATTATAAATTTCGAAAGCTGTGAAGGTCGAAAAACATAGGTATTTATTGCGTTACGTTGATGAAAATTTAATTGCGTTTCTAATAAAAGGGAAGGTAAAGGTCAACCAATATTTAATATTTCATTAGATATTGTTATTAAAAAATGTTCTGTTTTTACATTATCATTGAAAATGACGTCTTTCTAATGCTTGATCTTACAAAATTCAATCAGAGAAATTGAAAAGTGTTGGCCGTTACACATTAGTATTGCCATGTGTCGAAAAACAAATTTCAAAAGTCGCCTTCATTACAGGTCGGATATTACTACATTATAATCGCAGTCTCCGTGATTATGTGGAAATACGTCGATTTGTTTTCCCGAAACTTTCGAAATAGTATACAGGTCCAAACGCGTTTAAAAGGTCATTGCACAATTTCTTCAAAACATTTCCTCTTTCCCAAATTTCGGCAATCCGTGACGTAAAAGAAAGGAGGCAGCCTAATTCAATCATTCCAATGTAGTATTGCCATGTGTAGACTGTCGAAAAACAAATTTTAAAAGTCGCCTTCATTGAAGGTTAGATATTACATCATTATATTCGCTTTTCCGTGTTTATGTGGAAATACATCATAAGCTAGGAACCTTATTGAAAGCGAAAGTAAAATGATCATTTCCTCGTGCGTCCTACTATCATCTCTCTTGCTCTCGCATACGCTTTGTTAGATCCATTAACTTTAGCAGTATACCGTTTTCATGGTCGTCGATTTTCCGTCGATCACTTATTCACCGTACATTTGTTTTGCCGAAACTTTCGAAATTGTATACAGGTCTAGACATCGTTTCAAAGGAATGTCGCGTTCCTGTGTCTATGTTTGACAGCACGGAAGCACCTTTATTTCAAAAATTGTATTTCTACATCAATATGGTAGATGTCAAGAAGATTTTTTTGTCATGGGAAGAGGCCCTGAAGAGGGTTTACAACACTCTTGAAGAAGACACTACTGAGGATCAGTTTTTTAACGTCATTCGAGAATCCATCGAAAAGATTGAGAAAATCAATTTATTCTTAAGAGCCAATCCTCACATTCCCAATGGGGTGAAGATATCGTTGGAGACAATTATTCATTTTATCACGGTACAGAGGGTTACAGCTGCTGACAGATTAATTAGCGTATTTAAATGATCTCCAATAGAGACAAAACCGTCGAGTTCCTTCACCCAAAACTGCTAAGACCATTTTGAAATTAATGTAGAAAAGCCGCTAAGCAAGTCTCAACGCGTTCAAAAGACCTGGCGCCGTCCCCTAATATTGTGATAAAAATGTCCTGCCTTTAGATAGTCATTGCAAACGGCATCTTTCCAAAGCATGATTTTAAGAAATTAGATGATAAATATTGAAAAGTACTGTCTGTTACACATTAGTATTGTCATGTAAGGAATGTCGAAAAAAAATTGCAAAAGTCGCCTTCATTAAAGGTCGCTTCTCGATGCCTATATGGAAATACATCGTAGGCTCGGAACCGTATTGTGAAAGTGAACGTAAAATTCTAATAATGACCTTTTCTTTCGCTTACTCTTTGTTAGATCAATTAACTTTAGCATTATACCGTTTTCACGGGCATCGTCATCGCCGATTACCCGCCAATCATATTCACCAAATATTTTTTTTCCATGAATGCAGGTTCAGACGCGTTTAAAGTCATTGCGCAATTTTATCAAAACATATACTCAGTGAAACATTTTCTCTTTCCCAAATTTAGGCAACCTGCGCCATAATAGAAAGGAGATGACCTCAGTTTCGTATTTTATCTATAGCACTAATAAATAAATAATTCACAATAATAATATTTAAATAGTAATAAATCTTACATAATCCGAATAGCGTGCATTAAAATGTATAATATAGAACTGATGGAAGAAGCTAGCAGTAATTAGAAAGAGAGAGGATGACACGCTTATTCCCTATGCATTTATCTATTCAAGGTATTTACGTGTTTTCATGACGTTCGAACCGTAGCTATACGAGATTAGACACGTGGGTAATGTAATTAATCAGGTTCCTAACCGTTTATTAATATGTGTAGAATTTACCACATCTTAAATATCGCCATGCAGGTTTCAACCTGTTAATTATCCGTACACTTTACTACACGGTAACAATGAATCTGACTTTCCATAAGTGATGTATACGTACGACTATCGATTTGCTTGTAATATAATTAATTAACCTTTATTTAATATTATAAGCTTGTAAAATTCAACAGTTTATTTCTACCTTTACGCACAGTTTTGTGTCTTTTAAGTAAAAAGTTAAAGGAAGTGACAATGCTGCCATCTTTTGGTATGTTTAAAGAGATTGCAGAATCTGTGTATCGCAGAATTAAATATGCGGGTGCATCTGAAATGTATGGATTCATCGCAGGCTGCGATGATACACTGGCTGATATGAATGGTTATGAAGCGATTACAATTGAATATGAGGTTCTTGAAAATTGGCTCTAGTTGACAATTAAATATTAAGAATTAGATTAATTTCGTGGTATGTACGGTCCTTTTACTTAAATAAACAAATAATTAAACATTGCTTTCGCAACGAATATTATATTTTGATAAGGTATCCTCATATCTACTGCAGTGTGTAACGAAATCACGTTACCATTATCATGCATAGATATCTTTTCAAATTTTTCTAGCATTCCTCCTCTGCTAGCTTAATTTTAAAATATCTCTTATAAATAAAACCGGATATACGTATAAGACAGGTTTTTTCACGGTCTTACTGACGAGTCCACGTGAAAAAACTGGGACGAAACGTATATTTTCTAAAATAGACAATTGTTCCCTGTATCACCGCTAGAGGGACACAGAACCTATTAATAGTCAAATCATTAAAATTCCTTATATTCCGAACAGTAAAATCAAAAGGTCTGAGCGGTTATACTACAAATCCCGGCAATGCTCACTTAAGTTTACTTTACGACATACTTAGTGGTTGCAATCGTCAACCCATGTATTTGATTTATGATTTATGATTTATTATTTGTTTATTTAAGTAAAAGGACCGTACATACCACGAAATTAATCTAATTCTTAATATTTACTTATAAGCGGTCGAGAAAAACATTAAACATTGCTTTCGCAACGAATATTATAGTTGACAATTAACTTTATTATCGCCATGCAAAAAAATATGAAAGTGAATTTGTTAAATATTACCGCGCATATACTGCAAAGCGAAAGCAATCTCGAGGACCCGAGATTTCTTATTTTTGAAATACCTATAGGAGAAAGGACAAAGGACAAAGGACAGGTTATTTTCCCCCGCGTTAATGACAATTTGTCTATTTGCGGGTCGGCTCTCGGGTGGAGAGGTACAGGACAAAGACGGAACATGACAGAACTAGGCATATACAACACAACACCCAACAAGAGCCAGTCCCCCCTACCCCAATATTGGTACCACCAGCAGATTCGGCGGTCTGTGCCTTAGCGAGTACGACGCGGGGCTTATCCCATCTTTATCCGAGATAAGACCCACGACGTACCAACCACGGATAAGACGCTTACGGTACCGATAACTGCCGACGGGGGTCGGCAGCGGTCCCAAATTCGTACCTTCGCCCGGCAAAGCTCTCCGGTTATTCCACACTGGACATAAGCAGAGAAAATTACATGGACGGGGATCCGAACTCGGCCCTTCGCGACGTTCAGTTCGGGCGGACTAAGACTGACGCCTTAGCCCGCACGACCATCACGCCGACTAAAATACGTATATTGCCATTACTATACAGGGTGATTCTCCATTGAATGACTTCCAGTTAACAGTAGATTCTGTGATAAATTCTAAGAACATTTTTCCTTGGAGGAAGAATCACCCTGTATATCCCTCTTAAATTGACACTTTGCACAATCTTTAATCATCGGCGGTTGTCTATCTGCGGTATCATCACTCGTTTCAAAATGTTTATCGACGACATTCACGTAAATCTGGATGCATTTGCATTGTTCTTTAATAGTAGACACTCCATATCTTTTGTTTCCGTTAATGCAAGACGTTTCACTTCATAGCATATTCTCATTGACTTTTGAAGAGATGCAGATTGAAGATTTTTGAAGAAGAGTTTTAAAGATTTTCCAGTTGTCGTCCTATGAGCTTCGATAGAGATGAACAGGTCAATATGTCTATGTCGACAACATCTAAAATTTCCTGCAACCTATGTCTTTTATTTGTCTGCGCCTTTTCTGTATATCTTGTGAGAACATGTAACGATGTCCTCCAACGTTTCGTTGATTGCATCAAAGGGTATATCGCCCGATTCCCATCGTAGACCATGATAATTGTGCATTAACTAATTGTTTTACATTCAAAACGTACTCTACAACATGACTGTCGGAAATATCCATAATGCACACTTCCTTCGGTATAAACCGATTACCAGGTCCGGGGAATCCTTGCACGTCAGTAATATACTACATTTCTATTACCTAATACAGATTTGCTTGTCTTCTTCATTAATTGACGCATCATTCTCTCTCCCTCTCTCTCTCCCTCTCTCTCTCTCTCTCTCTCTCTCTCTCTCTCTCTCTTTCTCTCACACACACACTTTTTGCCACTTCCACATATGGCGTGGTACCTCTAATTCATGAATATACGTCGTACCTTTCTTCCTAGATCGTAGTATCTCTTCGTCAAATCCTATGAATCGGAAATCAAATCAGAGTGTAACAAAAACAAACAGTTTTCACGGTAACTAGGTATCATCCAATGTTCCTCTCGAAATTAGGATAGATCGTCCCATGCGTGTCCATTTTCGATAATTTGCGAGTCACGATACTCAGATGATGAAGAAGTTAAACGCAATATTAAATCGTTTCAAATACTAGTACCAGTATGATGGTCACCGCACTTTCACAATTGAATAAATCTTTTCTACGATATTCGATCTAATTGAAATGTGTATAGACGTATGAATACAAGTTTTGATTCATTTTTAATACATTTGAGCGTTCCAAAGATCTTTAAATTTTAAATAAAAAATGTTCAGTCATTAACTTAACATCGTTTAAACAATTAATTTTGTATGTATATTAAATCGCGATGTACTGCACTCTTAAATCAAATACAGTGGTCCCCACCCTAAGTTATACCATCCAAAGTTATATGTCTATCCTAAGTTATAGAGTGGCCTTCTCCAAAGTTATACCAGTTTCTTCCTCTCCTTCCCCCACCACATTGTTTTGCTGAGCCACACTCGCTTGGCGACACTCGCACACAGAAGCACCCATTGCATGGATATAAATAAAGATACGGGAGTGAGAATAGTGAGGGGCTATAACTTTGGAGAATCGTCCGCCATTTTGAAAGAACCGACACTATAACTTAGGATGGGGACTACTGTACTTAAAATCATTACATGAGTAAAAATTCCTGAAGTGTGCCACCAAATTTTCGAATTCATTCCAAAATGAATTCCAGTGAATTTATTCCAAAATGGGTAAAATGAAAGGTAATTATGAGTTTATTAAATGGGTCAAAGGATTTTTCAAAAAAATTAAATTTCCCTGAATTATGCACAATTGAAATTTTTGACAGTATTTTAGTAAAAAATTAATATCTTCGGATTAAATGATTCGATCTTTATGAAATTTTCTGGAAGTGAATGTGAAATATTGTACTTCTAATTGAAATAATAACAAATTTTAATTGTTTAATTTTAATCATTGTTGTTGCAAAATTAATTATTAAATTGAAAAATAAACAATGTTATCAACGTCTGAAGAACTTCGTTCAAAATTCATTAGATAGGGAATTTGATAACGAATAGATACCCGTTTTAAAATATCGTGGCCCGCACTTAGAAACAAACTACTTACGTTTTTTCTGAAGCGCGGCAGGTCTCTCTACGGCGCGGTACGCCTGCTACCGCGGTGCAGGTATCGCCGCGCTTGCGCGTCTCGCTTCTCTCCTTTGCGTGTTTGCCTTAGTAACAAACAGTTAATAAAAAGTAATCAAATAAAATAATAACGGTATGAAATAAAACTGCAACATTTTTTTTATAAATAAAAGTTATTAAAAGAAACAAAATTATGTTTTTTATTATCTATTTCTTAATTACATGTTCCTCAACGTTCTCGTCGTTGGAAGACAATTTAAAAATAAGTGTTTTGTCGTTTTTGACTTAAAAAACAATGGAACTGTTGAGGTTTAGAATCGGGCAACTGGGTTTTGCCAAATAACGGAGACACGATTAATAACAAAAAAACATTTATTACCTATATATATATATCGAACTTATTAAGAGTACAAAGATTCGAACTTATCGCGTTAATCAGTTTCATCTTTTTTTTTTTTTTTAATTGCAATCGGTAATCAATACAGAGGAACCGCGCGTGTCGCACGGTGAGCGAGGAGTGAGCCGCGCTCGGCCATGAAGAAGCACTGATGAAGCGCCAACGGCGCCGGCACTCCGCGCATGCGCACGGAACAGTAGAGAGATGGCAAGCGAATGCGCTGCAATACCGACTGCGGACTGCAGCTGCTCGTTCATACTTCGCAGGAACTGACGTGTTTTCTTTATGGATTCGGCCGTTTGGAATCTCTTTCCTAAAAAACTTTCTTCTCTTTGATGTTCTTTCCTCGAGCAAAATTTGAAATTAATATTTTTGAAAAAATCTATTGCCCAATCGTATAAAAGTTTCGCGGTAGTTAGTTCTTTTCCTTGCATACTGGCCTTATAGGCACTTCTTTTCACTGTCTCCCCACTACCATCCCATGCACCCTTACCATGGGAGGTGACAAAAAAGTGCCATTCAGCGTTGAATTAAAATCTTTTTTATGTGAAGATAAGTTTACTAAACTACTCTTGTTTTTGTATTGGGAGGCTGCACCGTCCGAAAACTAAAACTAAATAATTTTTTTAAATTTTCTGTTGCCATACTTTTCTTTTAAATAAGATATTAATTTATTATTGAAAATATATACACCTGCAGTATTATGCTTTTCTTGTTCTGAAATAATGACAAAGTTAAAATTGCGAAGCGTATTGTTTTCTTTGCTGTATACTACATATGGATGCAATGTTACATGTATATTCGACCAATGATACGCCTGTATGGCATCTTGCACGCACAGGTATAATTTTCTGCAAAATCTAAACAAACTAAAAAGTCTCCGTCGCGTAAATGTTTAAATTTAAACTTGAAAAATAAGAAGCTTGAGCCTTTGCCATAAAGTCATGCTTTAATAACAATCGTAAATCTTCTTTCAATTTTTTTAATAATCCTTCTACACAATCAAGCTGCTGTTGAAACTCACATCTATGGAGTAAAATTTATACCATCCACGAAACAATATAAGTAACGCTATGGTAAAAACATACTTACCTATTCATGCTGACCCATTCATTGTATTCACCTCAGATAATGGAAAGGCAGAAAACAATTTACGTAATTCTTCACAAACAACTTCAGCACCGGGACATTTCTGGCAGGTTAGTAAATAACAAGAAGGACAAGGATCTTCGCATACCATCTTTTTTAATGCATCTTTGTATGAAAAATTTAAATCGGGTTCATGCTTTTGTAATTCTGCTTCCAAGCAATGAAACTTTAACTTCATATTTTGATGAGTCTTACAGACACACATATTATGACACCCATTTTTATTTGGCAAAATGCATTTGCATTGCTTCAAATTATGGATCAAAAGTTATTTCCATACATTTGTACGACCTAAATCTGATTTAATGGAAATGCAGTCTTTTTTTCCCTGGCATTGTCCGACTGTTATCTTCTGATAAGTAAAAATCTGTGACTTTTTGTACGATCTTGGGATCCATAGACCGACCTTTTTTCTATATGGATAAGCTTTATATCCCCCTGACTGACGCACTTTTTTGGCCCGAGATGCCATTCGATGAGAAACACTAAAATAATTCCGTATTTGACGTATGGATAATTCAGTTGGCAGTGTTGTTAAGATTTCTATCGTTTCATTATCATTTTTTTAGTTAATAAAGCATTCTTTATGTCAGAAAATATACATTGGTCCCTCATTATGAAATGAAGGCTTTGGGTTTATTGTTTTTTCTAAAATCTTAGAAACCGATATCGCTTCAGCACGGCTGTCTTCCAAGGATAATTTTTTCCGTTTTATTTTACGCTCTGGCACATCATATTCGTGAAGGATTTTATTAATTTTTTCAATTTTCATGTCCCGATCTACAGTGGGAAACTCACACGTTTGGTCCTTATAAATATTATCTGCATCTGTATCTGTATATTGAAATAAATTATACTAAAAATAATTACAGTTAATTAACATTCACGTTCAATTAATTTATTTGCCATTTATTATTTTAAAATAAAATAGTGTTTGTCGAATCAATTTAGCGACAAATATAATTTTGAAACTGAATAATAAAAATATATTTATAACAATATATCTTTTCTTAATTTGCGGTTATGTTTTTTACCGCATACTTCGTCTATTATATCTTTTTGTCGCAATTCTTCATTTTGGGGAATAATATTTACAAAAGATTCTTTTATTTCAACGCTATCCTTGCTAATTTTACGCCTACATGAATCACATATATATTGCCCAATTAGAGAACTAAATTTACACTTCCAATTTTTCGTAACACACTTAATATTTTTGAAAACTGACTTGTGTTTTTCTTTCGATAATGGATTACAGCACCGATTCACAAAGGACAAGGTTCAAATAACGAAGAGAATAATCACGAGGTAGAAACATGTCTCAACTTGTGTAACGCTCAATAGAAAAAACAATAGAAAAAACAATAGAACGCGTTTCTACTTATTCAGCGTGCTGGCGCGGCGGCAGGAGTATCGCACGGGAGAGAAACGCGCCGCACGTCAGATAAAACGTAGTTACTTTATTTCTAAGTGCAGGCCACAAAATTTTAAAACGGGTATCCATTCTTTATCAAATTCCCTATCCGATGAAATTTGAACGAAGTTCCTAAGACGTCGTCTATTTTTCAATTTAATAATCAATTTTGCAATAACAATGATTAAATTTAAACAATTAAAATTTTCTATTATTTCAATTAAAAGTATCATATTTCATGTTCACTTCCAGAAAATTTCATAAAGATCGAATCATTCAATACGAAGATATTAATTTTTTACTAAAATACTGTCAAAAATTTCAACTGTGCATAACTTCTGGAAATTTAAATTTTTTGAAAAATCCTGTTTGATCTGTTTGATTAACTCATAATTACCTTTCATTTTACCCATTTTGGAATAAATTCATTGATTTCGAAAATTTGGTGGCACACTTCAGGAATGTTTACTCACACCTTATAGTCAGTCCATGCATAAATCTTACATGGTCTAGGTCATCTTATCTACACTACATCTTTCTTTCTTTCTGTCAATGTGAAAACAAAACGAAAGACGACAACGTATTGCTCATTATGATAATAACAAATTTCTTCACATTAGAACCGTATACAATAGCCCACATAAGGTCGCCTTATTCGTAGCGAATTTTACTTTTGAACTATCTTCTTCAATTTTCGACCATTCTCTCTCTCTATCTCTCTTTCTCTCTCTCACTCTCTCTCTATTTCTAGTGAGTAAACACTTCACACGTGCAAATTCTTGCTCCACCTTATTTGATTATTATTCACGACTATCTTCATTCTCCGGAGCGAGAAGTTATTCTAGAAGGTGTGCACCAGTTGTGGAACTGATTAGTAAAGTTTTTTCCGATTGACAACATATAGTGGGTCCAAGGTGTGCCTTTTTGGAAAATCATAAAATCTATTCCACGATTTTCACCGGGCACGTGTCAACGGCGAGCGCGGATCCAACGTCAACTGCGCAAGTCCACGTCAGTCACGTGGTGTAATATGTCAGCGGCCTATTTCAAGTAACAACTGTCATCGATACTGAATTGAAGACGAGCAACATTATATAAGGTGTGAAAACCGATGCCGAAAACTCGAAGTAACAGCCATAACGTAGCTGTTCGCGTAATTTGTGCAAAGTGCTACAAGCCTGTAATCGATTTCGTCAAGTGTCCCTTTTGCGAAAAGTGTTTTTAATAGTCTTGCGGACGGCTCTACATACGCGGCAAATCGGAATCTGTGTGTTGTGTGCGCTCTTAGTCTCGCTTACTTCTTCCGCCGCCTACCGTCGCAACTACTGTTATTCCGCGTGACGTATCTCTCCTCGCGCTCCATACTCCGCCCTCTCTTCTTCATCGAGTGCAGCCGTTATTTACACCGTCGCGACTATTTACGGCTAGTACCCTCCCTCCGCAAGTGTTATCCATTTCGCCTACCTTGCCCACAACGCTGTCAACTATGGATAAGGCTCAGCAATTTTCGCAAATCCTTGAAGCGATTAACGGTGTGCGACAGGAACTTACAGTTGTTAGGGCTGATACTAATGCTATTCGAACCGATTTTACGAATTTAGCATCTGCTGTGCAGCAGAATACCGCTTTATGCAATGCTCTCAAATCGGATTTTGAATATATGAAGAAGAGCAATGCCCTTGCACGACCAACTACATACCTCATAGTAAATGGTATATAGCAAATGGGTGCTCTCTGTCACGTAATGACATTATGTACCGCATGCTGACCCACTTAAAATTGCCTGGTTTATTGAGCGACATCTTGAAAATTGATAAAATTGAACATAATCGATCATCGACATCTTATTCTTCTGCTACCAGTTCGACAACTCCTACACAGTATTTCTCCTTGAAATTACGCCTTACATCTGTTCACGTTCGAAATTTTATTGTTGAAACAAAGCGAAACTGGCCTGATGTCATCCAGGCATCTAGCATAGCAAACATTTTTATTCTAAAAATTCATGTAAGTTAAACCACAAATGTATTACTAATAGATTACTAACATTTTTTGTAAAATCATATATTGTTTTGTAGGCAATAAATTCTGAAGAGGGTCATCATATTGACCGAAACGTCAAAATTTCAATTTTATTTTGTGTACTGACCATCTCACCAATACTTACTCTCAAATAATTAATAATTGCGGTCAAGAACTCATGCATAAGCATAATTATCAAAACAAAGCGTAAGTTGGGGAAAATTACCGTCCAGGAACTATTCCCGTAATTATCCAAAGATGCTAACGCCGACAAAACTGTGTACGTCAACGAGTTTTTGTCCTCATCGACTTACAATTTGCTTTAAAAAGCCAAACTAGCGGCTAATAACGCAGGTTATAAGCGCGTTTGGGCGAGAGGTTGCATTGTTTTTGTAAGAAAAGATGGCGGCACCCCCGAGTTGTTAATTGCCACAGAACAAGATCTCAATAACATTGTCTGAAACCACAGCAGCGAGAGAAATCATAGAAATTATGACATTGGAAGATTTGAATTAGACTACCTCCTTTCTCTTACGTCACGGATTGCCGAAATTGGTTAAAGAGAGAATGCTTTGAAAAAAATGTGCAACGACCTTTTACACGCGTCTGGACCTGTATACATTTTCGAAAGTTTCGGGAAAACAAATGTACGGTAAATAAGTGATGGACAGATAATTGACGACGATGAAAACGGTATACTGCTAAAGTTAATGGATCTAACAAAGCGTATACGAGAGCGAGAGAGGTGATAGTAGGATGCACGAGGAAATGATCATTTTACTCTCGCTTTCAATAAGGTTTCTAGCTTATGATGTATTTCCACATAAACACGGAGAAGCGAATATAATGATGCAATATCTAACCTTTAATGAAGGCGACTTTTAAAATTTGTTTTTCGATAGTCCACACATGGCAATACTACATTGGAATGATTGAATTAGACTGCCTCCTTTCTATTACGTCACGGATTGCCGAAGTTTGGGAAAGAGGAAATGTTTTGTTGAAATTGTGCAATGGCCTTTTAAACGCGTCTGGACCTGTATACAATTTCGAAAGTTGCGGGAAAACAAATCGATGTATTTCCACATAATCACGGAGATGCGATTGTAATGCAGCAATATCTGACCCTTAATGAAGGCGACTTTTGAAATCTGTTTTTCGACACATGGCAATATTGACGTGTAACGGCCAACACTTTTCAATCTCTCTGATCGAATTTTGTAAGATGAAACATTAGAAAGACGTCATTTTCAATAATAATGAAAAAAACAGAACATTTTTTAATAACAATATCTAAGTAAATAATAAATATTGCTTAACCTTTACCTTCTCTTTTCGTCAGACAATGTAACGCAAAAAATTACCTATGTTTTTCGACCTTCACAGCTTTCGAAATTTATAATAATAATACATGAAATTGTTTATCATAACCTCCTTTCACTCCTGACCTTCTTACGGACCACTTGCGTAATTCTTCCATCATACTATCATCGATAGGAGGTAGGGTGAGGGGCGGCAGAAGCCCTATAGCCCCTCTACTGTATTGCACGTATTACACAATATGTCCAAGAAAAGGTTCGGGAATATAAAAAGTGTAAATTAATTTATTTAATGTTATAATATCGACCTGCATTAAATTCCATTTATTTATTACCTTTAAAAAATGTAAATATTTTGAATATATCTGGCTGTTTTTTCAAAACTATCAAACATCCCGTTTAAATCATTTGTTTAAAATTTTTGTCATATTAAAATGATTAATAAATAGATAATTAAAGCGTAAACCTTGCTCTTTCTTAGATATTTAAAAATATTAACAATGTTCAGTTTTTAAAATATTTGAAATCTGTTTGCGTGTACGCATAATTCGACTGGAAGTCATCACCCCTTCAAAAATCCCCGTAAATTTGCCAGATTTCGGTTATCGCTTTGTCGTTTTCGGGACATTTATGAATTTTGAACATTTTTAATATCGAGCTCAACTCCCTTCTGGTTATCACAAAAAAAACTTGAAAAACTGAATAAAAGCATTACGAATTTAAAAGTTCATTTCTTGTACATAAATAACGTGTTAGCTTTGAGATAGCATTCGACAGCGGTAGACCAGTGTTCAGCGTCGCATGATGTAGTACATTCAAGTTAAGCTGCATGCGCAGTGGACTACTACTGGATAGATAGGCCCCTCTCAAATTAATCAATTTATATATAACAAATTTAGTAAAATTAATTTAAATAACAAATTAAAAACAGTAAACATATTTTTTATATGAACGGGGAAAGAATCCTATTTAGCCTATAATTTCTAATATACTTTTACAAGGGAAGTAGAATACAAGGGTAATAGAATTCATAAGTAATGACAATTACTCTTTCGTTTACTCGAATATAGAGTGGATAGAGATATAGAATCCTAGAAATATTGTATATATATTAAAAGTATCCAAATTAATTATGAACAGTTCCGTATTGCGCATACACATATTTCGAGAAAAGGGAAATCTCATTTTCTATCCCAGTCAAAAATTTAGACGTCTAAAAGGACGACCAAAAGGACGTGCAAAAGGACACGCAAAAAGACGTCTAAAGACACGTCCCTCTGGACGTCCTAAATTGTGATACCTTTTCACGTCCTGTTGATGCAGATTCATAATTTTCAGAACATCAGCGATTCTCGTCTGTGCACTATGGGCTAGAAGGCATTCAATAACGGACACTATGCAAGATTTGAACGGATTTGATCGAAACTCGTTACTCAGGGGTTTTTGGGGTCGCTGAATACGAATCTGACATTCATTTTCGACAATTAAAAATGGCGGATCCAATATGGCGGAAGAATTTTGAAAAATGAAACGAAATCACTTAAAACTCGGTACTCAGGGGTTTTTGGTGTCGCTGATTACGAATATGAGGTCAAATTAACAAAATTCAAAATAGCCGATCAAACATGACTGATGAGTTTTACAAAAAACCATTAAATAATTATAAACCCTGCTACGTAGGGGTTTATCAGGTCGTTCATTACGACGAATATGAGGTCAGATTTACAGCATTCAAAAGGTCTGAACAAAATTCACATGGCCGAGTAATAATCATTGATTGAGCGGATTTTCAACTACTGGGCAGTTTTATTGCACACAATTTATGTACTTCCTCTTAGCGTTACCCAAGACTATCGACGTGGACGTGGGAAGTATTTTAGCCTCTTTCTTTTCTTTGTTTTATTGTTTTTTTTAAACTTTTTTTTACTTGTTTTTTCCCCCAATATACGACAAATATTACTTCATGGATTGTCATCGCCATCGACTTCTTCACCTTCTGAGACTATAATATCATTCAACAATTTAAACGCTTCCGCGAGTCCAGTATTTTCATTTTCTTCTTCGTAGTCTTCGCTGTTTTCGCCAGATTCTTCTTCTTCGTTGGGCTCTACTACCGACACAAGTAATAAATCTCGTACACTTTCAGGAATTGACAGAAACTTTTTTTGTTTTAATCGCATATTAAGACCTATACTGGATATTTTTATGTCCGATGTATCCATTGCTCTGTAAAAGACATCTTCAAGATTTTATTCACGGTTGTGTTTTCTACTCAAAGAGGCCCCAGAAACTCTCAAGGAGCTTGTATGGAAGAAGGTGAAGTTGTATATAATATAAAAATAATTTCGGGATAATACTAATGAGCTCCGAACTTTATAGATCCAGATCTCTTTTGTAAGAATTTATGTAGTGGCAAAAAAAATTGTTTACGCTTTATTTCAAGTGTAACTTCGTTAAAATACAAAACGAGCAAAAATGGGCAAATTTAACTGAAAGTTAATTTTACATAGAAGACATTCCACTTTCATTTTTTATGATATCGTGTAGAAGTTAGAAGAACTACAAAACAGAAGCAAGTGCATTTAGAAAAAAAAACGTTCACCTACATAGAATGTGCTTTATTTTTTACAATACAGACTATTTTTAATTTTTCTTTGTTTGGTTCAACATACTGCATGTTATAACAAAGATATAACGTTTAGAAGTGATAAAAATAATCGATTTGAAAAAATAATCTAACATTTAGTATACCAAGCATTTTAAATTTTTTAATACAATTTTTTAAAACAAAATAAAATCCACGCCATAATATTTGACCCATTAGTATAATACTTTACAAAAAGTTGTACCATATACTATACAATTAGACTATAAAATTCAAAATTCGAAATTCTCAAGTGGACTTTTGTCCGTTTTTAGATGCCTTCTGGCCTATAGTGCTGTGCTGTTATCATAGGTATTCAGAAATTTTGTCTGTACAAAGTCTAACAATTTATTTAAGAAGGTGGTCTTTATCCTGTTAACTTTTGCCCACTTTTTGTTGTTATCTATAAAAAAAAGAATTCCGCAACTGGAGTTGGACATCAATAACTTGATTCTCAGGTAATAACGTTCCCGAAGACGTGATATTGGTGATATTATTTATTCGCCTTTTATTATCATTATTGAGACAGTTTCAAATTATTGCACATAGTGTTTCATTTGCATTCTTCGCACCCACATTTCTCAAGAAAAATACTTTCTCTTAAAAAAATATAAAAATCTAAGAAGTAATATTTTGTACTTTTCATTTGCATAAAGGAATAATACAAAATAATATGCTATTAAATACCGGAAATTCATAAAATAGTTAAGTTATTTAAAATCTATTGTTTAATTTTTTGTACACCTGATTTTGATTATAAGTACCCAGACAGCAATTTGTGTCTCATTCCGCTTTCCATGTGCACTCATACGTAAGAGTAAATCTCATTTATTTTATGAGTCTCTTTGTGAATGCTATTGGGTGGTACACATGGAGAACGATTGGATATCTCAGTCGAAAATTTAGAGGTAAAAAAGGACGTGCAGAAAGACGTCTAAAGTGACGTCCCTGCGGACCTGATGTAACAATAACAATATTTTTGTTTCGCCTGCTACTCGAGATTTCGGGCTCATTGCTCCGTATGTATGATTTAGAACAAATTTGTTTCAATTTGTGACAAAAAATGTAAATCTTGTATTTGCTTTCGATTTAAAATACGTGCTTGTAATGCAAAAGACATTCGATGCATGTATAAAAAAGAAGGCATATAAATGTACTTGTGTACGTATACAGGGTGTCAATTATGTACGGGGACGGTCAAATATTTCGACAACTTCTAACATTAAAAAAAACACTGAAATACGTGAAACGATTTTTCAACAAATCTACTTACTGCAGAGGGTGGCGACCGCCACCTCTTAAAGGGACCAGGGGGCGCGAGGGGGATCGAACATCTTAAATGGCAACATAGGGCGAGTGGGGGCTCATTTAAAAGGTGATTCCGAGACGAATCTAAAGCACTATTCATAGTGGGCGCTGCGTACACAAGGACATTTTTAGGCCTTCATTTTTATACATGCATGGAATGTCTTGCATTACAAGCACATATTTTAAATCGAAAATAAATACAAGATTTACATTTTTTGTCAGAAATTGAAACAAATTTTTTTGAAAAAAAAAAATTGTTATTGTTACATCAGGTCCGATGAAGTGGAATTAAATTTATTTATGTAAAAAAAGGACGTCCATATTATTATTATTGTACAGTTCTATTCATAACATTATTCATCGCAGTGTTTACTTTCAGAGCAGTCATAATCAAAAGCAGAATTATTGCACACGTTTTTATATCATTTGTGTCATTTAAAAAAAAAACGTGTATACTTAGGTAATCTCAGGTTACCAGTTTTTGTTAAAAAAGTAAACTAAATACATAAATACACTAAATAAATATAAATTAGTAATGATAAATAATTTAAATGAAGCAAGTAACATGAAAAAGGACGTCCTTTTGGACGTCTAAGTTTTCGACTGGGATATCCAATCGCTCCCCATGTGCACCACACAATAGCACTCACAAAGAGACTCATAAATGAGATTTATTCTCACGTATGAGTGCACATGGAAAGCGAAATGAGACACACATTGCTATATGGGTACTTATAATCAAAATCAGTTATACACAAAATTAGGTGATAAATTTTAAATAATTTTGCAATTTTATGAGTTTCCTGTATTTAATTGCTATTATTTTGTATTATCCCTTTATGCAAATGAAAAGTACAAAGAATTACTTCTTGGATTTTTGAAATCTTTCCTGTATTTAATAGCATATTATTTTGTATTATCCCTTTATGAAAATGAAAAGTACAAAGTATTCCTTCTTAGATTTTGATATCTTTTTTTAAGAGAAAGTATTTTTCTTGAGAAATGTGGGTACGGAGATTTCAAATGAAACATTATGTGCAATAATTTGGTACTGCCCCAATAATGATAATGAAGGTCCAATAAATACTATCATTAATTATTATATAACGTCTTCGGAAACGTTATGTTATCGAACCTGACCGTCAAGTTATCGATGTCGAACTCCATTTGCGTAAAACTTTTTTTACGCATAACAACAAACAGTGGGCAAAAGATAACAGGATGAAGACCACTTTCTTAAGTAAATTTGTAGACTTTGTACAGAAAGAATGTCTGAATACCTGTGATAATAGCACAGACGAGAGTCGCTGATGTTCCGAAAATGATGAATCTACATCAAATATTTCAGACATTTGTAAAGGGAGATGTCCACCCATAATTTTGAGGAAGAGTGTTATCAAACAAAACGAAGACGGGTTAACGAAATTGCTTCAAATTGCAGTAAAGAAGAATTATTGATGGCTCGTGAAATTAAAAATATGCCGATAATGTTCAGGAAGCCGTTGATTATAATTATGATGTCGACGTAGATGACGGCTATGGTGATGGCGATTGTGATGGCGACGGGGATGGCGGTAGGGATGGCAATGGGAATGGCGATAGGGATGGCGATGGGAAAGGCAATGACGATGGCGATTATGGTTATCGCGATGATGATGATGATGGTAATGTTCATGATGATGATGATGATCATGATGATCAAAGTGCTAATGGTAATGATAATTATAATGACCAAACAGTATATTAGCTATGTACTAAGTTATTGGCTATGTACATGGACTTTAAGCTTACCAAACGAAAATGTGATAAATTCAAATACCACAATAAACAAATTCATGGCGATAAAATCTACCCTTCTTACCCTAAGCTCATGGCTTTCAAACTAGTTGTTACCCAGAAAATGTGGAAGTAACGCAATATAGTGGAAAAGTTTATATAATGCGTTACTGCACCACTCAAAGGAAAAGGTAGTGAGATATTTAAGTAAGGCCAGTTTTTACTTCGAATGTACGATGTTTGATGGCAAAGTGTTTTGTCTCCTGACAGGAGACAGTATATCTTCGAGTTGCACCTTTTATTAAAGCACCTACTTACTCTTTCACCTGATACATAATCCCACAAGTTCGGATTGTCAAAACTGCATGCGTGGATTCGTTGTTTGGAATATCTAATCCTCATTGCTTATAACATGATAACAAAGCTAGTGCCGCAAGATCTGACGAGCAAGAAGAATCAAGAGCTGCACGAAAAAAATATCATTCATACATTTACCGTAAAACTTTCCAAATGTACGATCAAAATAGACGGATGTAAAATTTTACACTCCTAAATTTACAATGAAAAATTGTGGTTCCTATTTGAAAAAATGGACTTGACTTTCATTAGACCTTCAAGGTCACGGTCAAGGTCAAATCCAAGGTTTCTACTGAATGACAAGGTCAAAACTCATCTATTTAACATCTTTTCGTAAAATACCCTAGTTAAAAGTCATTTACCTTGATCTTGATAAGACAACCAAGGTCATGGTCATTATACGGATATAGAATTTTCCGCTCTTTCTGAATCTAAGATGAAAAATTGGTGTTCCTATGTAAAAAATCCACTTGACATTCACATGATCTTCTTTGTCGTGGTCAAGTTCAAATTTAAAGTCACCACTGAAAAGCCAGAGAATTTTCCTAAAACTCTTGTATGTATAATTTTTTGGTAAAATGCCCTCATCAGAAGTTATTACGAGATTTCCATATTTCTGCCTTACCATATATATTATCTCTGGACTAAGCAATTTTCCAGTGGTCACTAGTTACGTTTCAGTGTATACAGACACGTTTCTTCTATTGCTGCAGCCGATTATGTGCATAAACGTTCAAAGCTTAATTAATTCTCCTTCTTCATTTCGTTCGATTATGAGACTTGACTACCGGAATCCGGCACTTTCTACCCACTTTCCTTTGGTGTTCGGATACTTAGTATTTTCGTCGTTTTATTTTTAGTTTCTAACTCTGGATGGATCTACCATTTTATGGGGACTTCGGCCCTCGTTTGCAACAATGCTGGTGTAGAGCCTTATGAAATCATTTCTACACTTGCAAGACGTAGTTTTTCTAAAATTATATAAGTCATTGTCCTCTTCTTTATCATTTTTTTTTATGCTATCTCCAAAATTCAAATTACTACTTTTTATTGCTGATTCTTATTTATTAAACGAAAATACATAGTGTAACGGTGTGTTTTGTTATGAGGCACCACTGAGAGGTGGCGGTATTTTAGAGGAATATAAAGAAAAATAAGGGGTAGGGAAGGAATCTTTCAACTGTTTTGTTGATATTTATTATGCTTGTTTACAAACCTGCATGATACTGTATAAATATCAGACAATAATAATTATTGATATAAAATTAATTACGCATGCCATAAAATTGTCTGTGCTCCGCCAACCATAAAAAATCGTTACAATGGCGCCCGACCGTAGGACATGTGAAATTGCTTAAATTTCATTAGACTCCTGTAAAATAAAATAAATATCGGTTTTTATATATCGTCAAAGAGTAAATTATTACGTGTAGTTGCATGAATTGACACTTTTTATATTTGGTTCAATTACAGGTAGTTCAAAATATTTCTCTCTAAATATCTTAAGAATTTAATTATATTAAAAAATATATTAAAATTAAATATATTAAAAAAAAAGGAAAGAATTGGAAAAAAGGATAGAACTAATTTTAGTTCTTTACAGAAAATTATGAATAAAGAGGCAGTTCATTGATCTTTTATTTTAGGAGTAATCCTTAAATAGGGGCGTACATAATTTAATTGATTCAGAAAATAAAAAAGGAAACGGGATTTTGTGTATATACTGAAGTTATAAATTGCATATAAGTAGCTTGAAATTTGCATTCTTATTATTTATGTATATATTTCGAACATCTACGTAACTTGAATCTACTAATTCTGGAGGTACAGAAGGCAATGTAGCTCAGAAGTGCAGTCGAACTTGCGTCGAAAAGACCCGGGCTCGTACCCCGGCATAATGCCGAATTACCTTTTGTCGTGCTATTTTCATTAAGTTGTTTTAAATTGCCAGTATCCGAAATAATTTATATTTGCAAATAAAAATAAATATGTAGAAATAGCATAAACAGCATGAAAATTGCATATTTAATCATTTATGTATTTAATTAAAAATTTAAATCACCGTCAATGTAATGTGAGGAGGATTGAAGGTTGATCATTCTCGAGGTACAGGAGGTAACGTAGCTCAGAGTAGAGCAGTCGACCTTGCGTCGGAAGGACCCGGACTCGTACCCCGGCGTATAGCCAAGTTGCCTCAGAGTATTTGATTTTCTTCAGACTTCTTTTATTTTTACTATTTCTTGTGATTGAGAAGTAATAATTTATAATAAGTAATTACAACATGTGCAATTGAAATGATATATACTGCTGCGTAAAAAAAATGTGTACATGTTCAATTTTTTTGGTTGAAATGATATATACCAAACACATTGTTACAAACGCAGTTGAAATGATATACACTGCGAAGAATTGAAAAACAAACGCATACATTTGTTTGAAATACCGATGTGGTTGATGCAAAGACGGTTGAAATGATACATACCGACAAAGATACATTATTCTGATAATATATTATATTTGATATTACTGGATTTCATGAACAAAAATAGTAAAAGATACTGAGAATGCGCGGTTGTTTCTTCTCAATGTTGACAGTTGTCATCATTGATAAGAAAAGTGGGGTAATGTAACGGTGTGTTTTGTTATGAGGCACCATGCTGAAAGGTGGCGGTCTTTTAGAGGAATATAAAGAAAAATAAGGGGTAGTGAAGGAATCTTTCAATTGTTTTGTTTATATTTATTATGCGTGTTTACAAACCTGCATGACCCTATATAAATATCAACGCGGTTGATCAATATCAGTTAATTTTTGTCCCGAAGAAGATCACTAAGGATCGGTGGCGGTTCCGGGTTTGCGCGTCGCGGTATGGATGAGTGAGTAGTATCCTTTATTTTGTTATATTTATTTACGATTAGTTTCGTATCTTGGGCAGGCTCTGCTCATATAACCCAACTGACGAGTCCGTGGGCAGACCCGGGACAAAACACCGATCCATATACAATAATAATTATTTATATAAAATTAATTACGCATGCAATAAAATTGTCTGTGCTCCGTCAACCATAAAAAAATCGTTACAATAGAAATAGTGTATCTTGATCCGAAACAAGTAATATTCTTATTTTTCGTTACTTTTTTGCCCTTTTTCGGATATTAACTCCGAAATTCTAGGTGCAAGGCTTACCTTTTATTGCAGACTCACGTTCAGCGGACGAAAGTACATAGAAATAGTATGATCTCAATTTGTTAAAAGTTATGTACTTGACCTTTCACGCCTTTTGCAGCATAAAAAGCAATTTGTTACATTTTTTTTACATTTTCTCGACAACGAACGAGGAAAGCACAATTTTTTATTATAGATTCGAGTTCAGAGGGTCAAAATACATTGCACCTAAGTGGTCTAGTCCTCAAAATAACTCACTTTTTGTGGGTCTGTGTTATTGAATCTAAGCCGCTTGATACACTTGTTGACAGGACAACATTTAATGACATTACAGATGCGTAGTAAGTGATTATCAAGTAAACCCCATGTTTATGTCCGGGACTTAGTTTTATTAAGAGACGCAAATTTAGTTTTCGTGAAATGGAGTACAAGATGTATTATATTTGTATATTGCGATCTGGATCGGCGTGCACTGTGTAGTTCAAATACGAACTGCAACCAAGAGAATTTCGTCATGGACTTCATAGACGGTAAATTAACCATTAACTGCCTAACATTTGTTATAGAAAACTTTTAGTTTTTACCTATTGCATAAATTTAATTCTTAGATAATAATGGTATGAATTGTTGCGCTCGAGATGTTCACGCAAGGTGGCCGGTACATTCAGAATTGACCATTCCATTTTTGTTTTGTTTCTTATAAATATAAGGTACTATTCATTTTTGAATTGTGCTCTATCTTTTGGAATAAATCTTAACTATATTTTGGCCATCTATGCTTAGAAGGGCTTGCGTCAATTCAGTTCCACAAATACGAACAAATAAATTGAATTTCGATCCGTGGCAACTGTAATTGAGAATGCCTAACGTGCCTCGTATTTCCCTTATTTTCATACTCAGTTCAATTTGGATTGCAATTACAAAAAAAATACCAAATTTGTAATTGGAGATAAAATAGATAGGGCAGAATATATGAATGTACCTTGAGCGTGAAGAAACCCGTCCATTCCATTGTAAATCTACATTTTGACAACGATAAAAATCGAATGATAATATTTAGTTATAATAAAAAAATTCCCGATTATTGCTGCGGTGTATGTCCAGTGTCAAGCTTATAAAGAGATTTATGTTCGTACCTACGGTACATAATTCTCGGAAAAAGGAAGTTTTTTTTTTGTAAACCCTTTTTTGTAAAAACCAGTAACGACTGTTTAAAGGTTTTTAAAGTATAAACATTACTCAACTAATAGATTTGTAACAAACTAAATTTGCTGTTCAAACAAAAATTGGTAAAATGTTCGGTAACATTTTTATTACGTTAAAACGGGGATTTTTTAACAAATAAAATTTTTAAACTGTTCTTGCGACTTGGTTGCCAGTTTGAAAATTAGCTACTTCGCTTCTGCTCCGCGAGAGTCAGCACGTCTTGGGAAAACTTGACTACCCATGCAGAAAACAGCCCCGCCTACCAGCTACAAGGGCTGCAGGCCGGTCCACCGTGCCAAAGTCCACCGGTTGAGACCTCAATCCACACCTCCGGTTTCTTCACTTCAGTCCATTCAACGCTCTACAAGGTCACCGCGTGCACAAGACTATTCAATGTCCAAAACTATTGGAATATCCATGGGGCACATAATTTTACCATGGCTACCAAGAATAAGCTAAATGGGATCAGCAATTTTTCCGAGACTAGGTGTATTGACTCCACTTCTCTACCTCGAATTCCAGGAACCAGCATTTTCGCAGTTTCAGCCTCACGTGATGGCTCCAGAGGAAGATTTAGCGGCGGTTTGTGTTCGTATGTTCCAGGATCGGGCTCGCCCATCATGATTGAATCCTCCTCCCACTGGCTTTTTACATTAGTTTCAACCTCTCCGATATCGTTATTTCAAGGTTCTTTTTAATTTCCGCCATCGTGCGACCTTTCTGTCCTGTTGTTTTCCCTCCAATCTGTTCTAGACTCTCTTTTCCAAAAGTTTCCGGACTCTATATTTATATTGGGAGGAGACTTCAATTTTTGGATGGGTGACCGTGACCTTGAGCGGGACTTTCCTACTTCATGGAGAAAAATTGTCTCGTTATAACTCTGTGCAGCACATGGTTCGAGTCGGTGGTACTTGATTTGCCCGAGGGATGGGGCGGCACAACACCGGAGAAAGCTTTACAGAAAGTGTCGCAACTTTGTAAGAACACCTGTCACATGAACATCCGTGCAGCGGTAGTGGGGAATAGGTGGTTCTTGATTTGTCCACGGAATGGCGTGCGATGCGCCGGTAAACCGTTTACAACGTGTGTTGAAACTCTGGGTTATATATATGCACACTCGTTTGCTTGGGGGCTGCACGGCAAAAGTCTGTGCACTGACTGCATGCATTCTGCAGACCCAGCAGCGAAAAAGTTTACACATGTATATGCCGAGAGTTTCGACTCGCGCTGTAAAACTTCTTTCGACGCTTCGCACGCCATTACGCGGGGAAGTAGGATACCACCGATTCAGCATATCGATGCACGAAATTCCATGGGGGCACTAGTGATCGCAGATTTTCGACTCTCTCTATAAACTTTTCGTGAATGCTCCTACGCGCTATTCCACGTTCAACTCAAGTAGCACCGATTCGCCAGCGCTGCCCAGTGTAACACCGAGGCAATTTTTCTCCGTGTTTCCTCATCTATTAGGGCACGAGCACTAGCAATTCAATGTAGATGGAAAATCTTGCGATAACAGATGTAATGTTCATGGTAAATGTTTATACGATTTTATGTTCGACAATAATTTAATTCTTTTGAACGGCCGTTCGATCGGAGACACACCAGAACAATTTACTTATTTTGATATCAAGGGTCATAGCATAGCAGATATGGTCTGAGTCTCCGCTAACCATTTACAATTTATTAACGATTTTTTTGTAGGCTTTGACGGCTGAGACTCAGACCACCTTCCTGTTACTGTTGTACTGGCCTTATCATTGTCCAATTCATCGGGGTCCATCAACTCCCGCTCTATATCGGGAGTTAGGCGCAAAGTGGCTTGGACGCCGGAAGGCGCGTCGGGTTTTGCAAATTGTTTGCGGGAATTAAATCCCTTTGAGTTATACGTGGACCAGGCTACGCAGAACCCGTCTTTTACAGCGTTCTGTATCGGTCTCTCAAATATCCTGGAGAAAGAGGGATTAGTTAAACTGACAAGTATCTACGGAAATAAGTCGTGTTCCATGAGTCTTGGACCTCGGTGGTACGACGCAACCTGCAAGGATGCTCGTAAGCATATGAAAAGAGCCCTACATCTTTTGCGTCAAAAAAATTACGCTTGTCCTGAAGAATTAGCTTATCTTCCAGCCAAAAAGAATTTCAAAGCAGTAACTTCCAGGGCAAAAACAGTGTACATATCGAAGATAGCCGACTCTTTTGCCGAGGTGAGGGATGCCAAGAGTTTTTGGTCTACTGTTCGTAGATACAGGCGGGCTCCATTGAGCAATACGTCTGTTTCCCCCGAGATGTGGAGTGGGCACTTGGCGCTCCTCTACTCGCCGAGGCATCTTTCTTCGTTTAAATTCTACGGGACCTTTGACTACGACCTTGATAAGCCAGTCACCTCGCAGGAGCTGTGAGAGAGCATAAAAAGACTAAAATCCGGGAAAGCAGTGGGCCCTGATGGCATTCCTGCCAAAGCTTTAAAATGGCTTTCGGGTGTATTTTCAATACTATTCTGTCTAATGAACTACCACCAGAGAGGTGGTTACAAGTTAATCTCTTTATGCTCTTCAAAAAAAGTGACCGCTCAGACCCAGCTAATTATCGAGCGATTGCAATTACAAATGCCCTTACTAAACTCTTTATGCAGGTTTTTGCGACGAGACGGGAAAACTGGCTACACCAACGCGATGTGCTCCCCGAAGAACAGGCGGCTTTTCGAGGGGGACGCTCTGCGAACGATAACATTTTTATCCTAAATGCAGCGGTTCAAATTCAGCTAAGGAAGAAAGGTTCTAAGTGCTACGTCCTTTTCGTGGACTTCCGCAGAGCGTTCGATTCTATCCCCCATGCCAAATTATGATATAAACTTTATAATTTCGGGATAAGCGCCAAGATGGTTAGGGTACTTAACGCACTTTGTGATTCTGCAAGGTCTTCTGTCATCTGTGCTACCGGTTGCTCGGACCCTGTCAGAGTGATCGACGGGGGGCCTTCAGGGAGAAATATTTTTCTCTATTCGGAGTCCGCTTCTTTTATTCTCTGTGTTTCCGATATAGTGGCCTTCTTTCGTGAAAAAGGCTTGAGAGGCATTGATTACACTTCAACCTATGACCTAATGATGCTCCTTTTTGCTGATGATTTGGCGATTTTTTCCTACTCCTCTGCTGACCTAAGATCAAAACTGACAAGGGGAACCCACGGCCGGGGGGTCACGACTTTTAACGGAAATTTTTGTACGTATTCTAGGACGAAAATAAAAATATACCTGTTTCAGCATTTTATCCAATGGGTTTTGGTTTTTATATAATAAATTATTGAAATTCACGTTCTTATTGCCATATATATATATATATATATATATATATATATATATATATATATATATATATATATATATATATATATATATATATATATAAACTTTTGAACGTCAGATACATTCCCCTTGAAACATTCGAATGCCTGACATCCGCATCATAACCCCACAGCGAATTCCTGTAAACATTTCAAAAGTCGAAAGCGAAGCATTTTATATAAATTAATATTATGATTTTTGCACCCTTTCCTCCATTTAAAAGTAACCACCAATTTGAAATTCTTTAAATTAGTTTAACATGCAGCGGCAAGAAAAGATTTTCTTTTAAGTCCTATAATACACTATTCTTATACTATTTTGAAGTACGGTAGCTCGGTCTTTTTCCCATTTGAGAAAATTTAAAACAGAAGTATTTAAAATTTTATAATGGGAAAAATATTTTACGCAATATAAAATACGAAATAGAAATGCTATGAAATAGAAGACTAGAATTATGTCTTTTACAGAATAATTGAAGTTATCATTAATTTAATATTATAGAACCACTTATTTTTTTGACGCATCATACCATACTCTAGTCATATATGTATACGAGAATTCCGCGATACTTTTAATATTTAGGAAACTGAACATAAACTTGATAAGTTTGGTATTCTGGATGAACAAATAAATTTTTGCGGTCCCATTTAAAAAAGTTCATTTGTTTCCTCCGAAAGACAAAAAATATAGGGCAGTTTCTTACAAGAACCTTTGGAAATAATATTTCACAAAATAAAATTACATTTTGGAGGGTAATGAGGAATATGAAAATGTGGATAATTACGGACTCATAATACAATGAAATTAATACCTTAAAACACGTGTATTGTTTTCGGCAAGTAGTATAAAGATACATTTATATGTATATACAAAAACTCAAATTCATTATTTCTAAAGATTCTTGTAAAAGACTGTTCTATATATTTTGAATAAGGTATTTTGCATCATTCATTGGGAAATTATAATTCTCCCTCAAACAACGCTATTGTGCGATATCTTCCTACATCCACTTCAGATAAAACAAATTTTTTTTGTTCTTCTATAATACCAAAATTTTTGTTCAGTTTCCTAAATATTAAAAGTATCGCAGAATACGATATCAACAGCGATAATTCTAGTCTTCCATTTGTTAGCATTCCTATTTCGTATTTTATATTGCGTGAATTATTTTTCCAAGGAATCATCTGTTCTTAAGAGAGATATATTTATATTCATATAAATGTATATTTTCACTATTTTCGAAAACAATACACGAGTTCTAAAGTGACGCTTTCAATGTATTGTGAATCCTTAATTATCTATTTTTCATATTCATCATTACCCCCAAAAATGCAATAATGCAGTAAATTCCATATGATAGGAACATTTTTAAAAATATACGATCATATTTCTTTGCAATATTTAAATTATAAAACTTTAAACAATTCTTGTTTAAATTTTCTCAAAAGGTGAAAAGATCGAGCATACTTCAAAATGGTATAAGAATAGTATATTACAGAACTTAAAAGAAAATCTTTTCTTGTCGCTGCGTGTTAAACTAGTTTCAAGAATTTCAAATTAGGAATTACATTTAAATGGAGGGAAGGACGCAAAAATCATAAATTAATTCATATAAAAATTCTTCGCATTTGACTTTTTAAATGTTTACAGGAATTCGCTGCGGGGTTATGATCCGAGTGGCAGGCATTCGAATGTTTCAAGGGGAATGTATCTGACGTTTAAAATTTGATATATATTATACATATAAAATCCAAAATGGTGGATCCAATATGGCCGACTAAATTTCGAAACTTTATTCGATTTACATGAAACTTCGTACTTGAGGGTTTTCGAGACGGCTGACTACGTATCCGAGCGGTCTCGAAAACCCCCAAGTACGAAGTTTCATGTAAATCGAATAGTTTCGAAATTTAGTCGGCCATATTGGATCCGCCATTTTGGATTTTGAAATTCTGACAACATATTGATAATCTGCGACCCCTAGAACCCCTACTATTAACTTTCGACGTAATCGGCTAAAGTTTCAGATTTTGGTTCGCCATATTGGATTGGCCATTTAAAATTTTGGAATTTCGACGACAAATTCGTAATCAGCGATCTCAAAAACCCCCGATTACGTAATACCAGTTTATAACTTTTTATATTTTACGAGAAATCGAATTTATTCGAAGAAAGCGCAATTTTTCGACTTGGGGCATCGATAACTAGATCAAAACTACAAATTTAGAAAAAGTGCAAGAGGACTTTTCGTCTTATTTTTTTGAGTACTTTTACGCCCTTGAATATGTCCGCGGAGCCGTGGGACACCCTGTATGGCAATAAGAACGTGAATTTTAATAATTTATTTTATAAAAACCAGAGCCCATTGGATAAAACGCTGAAACACGTATATTTTTATTTTCGCTCTAGAATACGTACAAAAATTTCCGTTAAAAATCGTGCCCCCCCCCCCCCCCACCGTGGGTTCACCTTGTGAGAGTCCTCTCTGAGTATTGCACCACTAATGGACTTACTGTCAACATCGCTAAAACTAAAATCGTTTTTTTCGGAAGGGGCGATCCTCTAGATGCATCTTCTAGAAGTTTTTATTACGAAAATCAACAGTTAGAAGTGAGGCTCACATATCCTTACCTGGGAACAATCGTCTCCTCATCGGCAAGTGGGATGAAGGCAGCAGTAAACGCTATAGCTAAGACTCGGCAAGCTTACGGCATCTGTTTTGGCTATAATGGCTTCTGTAAAGGGCGATTCGTGTCATGCAGCTTTAAAGCTCTACGGTGCATCCATTATATTTACACTACTTTACGCTGCTCCCTGTTAGGCTCTCGGCCATCTCGATAAATTGCAATCGGTTCAAGTTGAATTTTTAAAAAAATAGCTTAGGCTTCCTCCATCTACACCGGCCTGTCTTCTCCGTCTCGAACTGGTCCTCTGACCGATATCTGTCAAAATAGTACGCAGAGCACTAAACCTAGTACTGAAGTTACGCCAGCCATCGACTAGCTTGTCCCGTATGGGTCTATTTACGGGCGGTATGGATGAGCCAGCTATTAACTGGTTTACCCATCTGAGACTAGTCGTAGGTGCGCCCTCCTATGACGATTTGCGGGTAGGCCTGTGGGTGTCAACCTGGGAGTCACGCCTATCACTGGCCTGCAAAGTTTTTGCAACAACTCAGCGCGATCTCCATCGTTATTTTTCCTCCGACTCGGTCCAGATCCCTATTTTCAGGCAATTTTCAGATGGCCTTGACTCCCTCTCTCCAGATCGGTGTGAGCTTTTATATTTAAGACTCAAGATCCAAATCAGAACTGCCACCATTTATTCGCGTTCGCTCTGTATTGGCAACACTTCTTATGCTTACAATCCCACTGAAATTTGTTCGGCCTGCAATATGGGCGAAAATGAAAAATTATTGCACATCTTGAGCGATTGTCCTCCTTCTCGCCCATCAAGAAGTAAACTGCGGCAAGGTACCCTGTGTCGCAACCTCCCGGATGCCACCACTATGGCCCATTTAATCAGCTCCTACGATTTGCTTGCTCTTAAGACCCTCTAATACTTTGTAAAATCGTGCTTTGTTAGAAGATAATCTGTGCTCGAATATTAAATTCTACCTACATCTTGATTTGTCGTGTATCACTGCGTCATAATTAAATGTCAGCGTGCGTTGATTTCTCCTGTTATTATTTAAAAACCGTTAAAACATTTTCTTTCAATATTTTGGGAAAACAAATTTATTAAAATCTTTGCTCAGGTATATTAGCAAAATCCATTTATCTAATCCACATTAACTATTCTTCATCAATAAATAAAACCCTTGAGTAAAATCGACGACACTATACTCCAAGCAATTTCTTGCAAGCAATGTTACAAGCACATGTTACACATGTATATGTTTTAAATATTAATTTACACATAAATATGTTTATTTATATTTTCTTAATTCTAAATGTTTTCGGAAAAAGAAATTTTCGATTGAATTATTTGGAATAGTAATTCTTTTGCCTTAGTAACTTTTATTTGAAAACAAATATATTTTATTTATTCTCTCTTTGTTGGGAGAAAATGGCAGGAACTGCGGAGTGCTAGGGGTGACACCCAAAAAATATATATGGAGACGGCGTAGAAAATATGTACCTGTTTCTACTGGCTCGGGTATTTTTAATTTTGATTTTGTGCCGAAATTGTTATTTTTCAATTTAATTAGGTTCCGAAGGAACTGTTCTATGTACACTATAGTGTGTATACACTACTATTAATCAATTTATAATATTGATTGTTTGCTTTTATCCGTGACACGGAGGTGCAATTTTAGAATGTGCCTTTTATAGTAGGCACTACTACTTTTGAATTATCTGACTGATAATGTGACGGATATTCAAAATATATTGATGTGGCACAATATTTTATTTTTCAATTTTGTCTATTTATTTTAAGACTAGTGCCTGTTTATTTCTGTGGACTTATTTATTATTGCCACTTGAAAAAAAAGGAGGAATAATAATTTTGTAATTTAGAACTAGGGGCAGGTGGAAGAGAAAATAAAGTTTTTGTTTAATTAATTTTATTAATTATATTGATTGAAACTCCTATATTTTATCAATTAGTCGTTACTAAAATTTCTTTTTCCCTTTTAGAAAAATTAATTTCCAAATTGTTTCTTTAAAACTATATAATATTTGCTGTATTTTTTTTCTATCGTTTATTGATTATAGGTCGTACGATACTTTGTTTACGCGCGACGTAAACAACTTTGTACGATGAATTAAACTTTTCCTTTCCTCTTTTGAAACTTCGACCGTCATTCTTAACGAAATTGTAATATTGACACTATTTGTGTCCGAAATGCAGGAAAATTAAAACTTTCTGTTGTCACTTTTTGTGCTCAATTTGTGAAAATTAAATTTTAATTTGCCATGTAATTAATTTTATTTTGAGTCACTAGAATATTTATCGAAAGAAACATGAAAACTATTTAATATTATATTCGAATATTATTTTTCGACTCTTGTTTACTTGCAATGTAAACAAGTCGTTTGAATTCTCGGAAAATAAATTATAATTTGTTTTATTTTCCGATTTTCGAAAATTTTAATTTTCCAACCGGCACTTTCGTGTACGTGATTTTATGGAAAATTGGAAATATTTTTTTCGAATATTTTGATTTTGGAAACTTTTTCTATTTTCGAATATATATCGTATCGAATACTTAAATAATTCACTTTTATTTTGGCACAATTAAAATGCCGATCATTTTTTACGCAATCGCACTAGCGCCGCAAAAAGAAATACATAAGCGAGAAAATGGAAATTTTGTGCTTTGTTTTTGGGACTTCACAATTGTATTTTAATTATCCTTGGAATTTTCGGAATTTTCCATTAACTTTATTCCATGTAACGGGATAGATTATTTTCGCCGACACTTTTCCGCTCTCAAGCGTCTTCGGGCGCACCCAAAAGCTCTTAAGCGGCCCGAGAGAGAGAGAGAGAGAGAGAGAGAGAGAGAGAGAGAGAGAGAGAGAGAGAGAGACTGACAACAATTTATTATTGTCCTGGCCTCCAAGAGCCGTGGACAAATCACAAGACATCCTGCCGTTACAAATCTTCGGTCAGGACTTGAAGATACACAGTTATTAACCATATATACCTCTCTTATATTACTAAATTTTAATTGTAAATTATTAAACGCAAAGTATAACCTATGATACATAAACTAGATTTTGTATCATTATCTAATAGTTGCTGCTAAATTAGAGCCTACGATATAAGATACTTGGTCGCTATGTTTGGTCTGCTGTAGCTAAAAATGAGAAGAGGTGATTACGAAAGCATGTCGTGGATGAAATGGTTTGCAAACTATGGTGAAGGGAATTCCAATATTGTATGGCCGTGATCCAGAATGAACGTGCGAAAATGTTTGTGCGGGGGGTTGGTAGCATATAATGAGAAGATTGAATGCGAGATGAACGACGCAATGAGCTATCCGTTGGGATGAATCTGGATGACAGATAGGATGGCTGGTTGGTGGTGGTGATCTGATGAACAAGGTTACCAAGGAAGTAGTGTCTTCTAGGCCGACAACCAATTTGCTTTCTTTCTGAAAGGCGCAAGCCTATCGTCCCGCTATAGTCGATAGATGAACCGAAGGGCGGCATTTTGCAAACGCCGTTACGTTAAGGTAGTCCGAAAGATCGGCAATAACGAGAGTAGCATATTCTATATACGGGATTACTATGCAGTTGACAAGTGGTAGTTTGATAGATAGAGGAGGGACGATCCACGGTATTTCAGTCGATAAAGGACATTATGAACTTTAGATGAAATTGAGTTGATTGATCGATTCCATGAGAGATCGGAAGCGATAATTACACCTAGATCTTTCACTTCACTAGAGTATGGGATTATATCATTTCCTACTACAATTGGCAGTAAGGTTAGGTTCTGGATGGTAGCAAGATTCAGAGTAGAACCGATGATAATGGCTTTAGTTTTGCGTATGTTGAGCGTAAGCCCATAGTCTTGGGACCATTTTAAAAGTTCGGCTATATCGATATTAATACGTCTTATGATATCAATAAGACAGCTTATTGGGGTGGAAAGATAGAACTGGGTGTCGTCAGCAAAAATGATGGTAGTATTTCGATAGTAGCGAAGTCTTGTGAATAAGGTGTTAATGACGATGATGTAGCGTGCTCATGTTGGGATGCCTGTCCATCCAATCCAATAATCGATTGAGATCGACCTAAAAGGAATGAAAGCATCCATTGAAGCGCAGAATCCTCAAAGCCTAGATCACGTAACCAGGTAAGGATGACAGTGTGACTGAGAGAGTCGAAGGCCTTAGAGAAGTCAAACAGGACTAGGATGGTAATGTAGCCTTTGTCTATGCCTAGTCTAATATCATCCATGATATGCAGCAAGGCGGTTTGCGTGCTGTGAAACCTACAGAATCCACATTGCTTAGGATGTAGCAGTTGATTGTTCTTAAAGAAGCTGGTGATTTGGTGCATGGCTAAGGAGTCAATGACTTTGGAGAGGCGGGGTGGGTTTAAAATTGGACGGGTATCGGATAGATTTACAGGATTGGCAGTTTTATTCAGGGGTATGATATAAGATGATTTCCAGATAGATGGGAAGATGCCTAAAGAAAATTATTGATTAAAGATATGAGTCAGATAGGATAATATGACAGGGAGAAATGGTTTGAGGTGCGCCACACAAAGAGAGTCAGGGCTTAGTCCACGCGACTTATTTGAGATGTAGTTAAGGCTACTCAAAACATCTTGACAAGTGATGGGAGAAAAGGTGAAAGTCGGGTGAGTACTAGGTAATGGTCGATGCATAATGATATCGAGTGACTCTTGATCGCATGGTGGATGAGCTGTTGAGACTTGAGCAAAATGACGGTTAAGAATGGCTGGGGAGAAGTGATGCAGGGCCGACTGCGATGATACATTAACTAGTCCTAGATTTCTAAGGCAAGACCAGAATTTATTCGGATTGTTTTGTTGAGACACCAAATTTGCTAAATAGAGACTTTTCTCAGATTTTAATACATTTTTAAGTTCGCGACGCAGTTTCCTATACTGCTGAAGAAGTAACAAATTTCACGATCGCTTAGCTCGGGTAAATGATTTATCACGTTCTTTAATTCTAGCTCTCAAATCGGCGGTTATCCAAAATATAGAACGATGTACAATTTGTTTTGTAACAAACGGCGCATGAGTATTTAGAGCTTCATTAATACATTCGTACAATATGGTAAGGCTCGAGTTTGGTTCGACAGGTTCGAAGTGAGATAGATAGTTATTAGATTCGGGTGATATTAAGTTAGGAAGTTTAAGGCGAAGTTGAATATTAAGATCATTAACAAATGAGTAATAAGCACAATTTTTAAAACTACGGTAGGTAACGGTTTGCGGAGAGCGGTTAAGATTTGTAAGTTCATATTGAATGGAGATGGGACTATGCCGGGCCGCAAACGGCGAAGACGATTTTGAAAATGCTTTTATCTTATCACTTGAATCGGTGATCATTACATCTAGACGCGAGAACGTTAATCCGGAGTAATGAGTAGGGCCAAAAGGTACAGAGAAAAGTGGAAGATCTGAAACAAAATGTTGCAGATATTTGGATTCAAATGAATTACTTAATAGATTGCAATTTAACTCACCTCCAATTATAATATTTTTAAATAACGAGATGTATCCATTAAGTTTAACTAAAAATTCAGAAAGTAGATGACCTTCGAGACGACGGTAGATTACAATGATTAGTATATTATGTGAAGAAGTTTTAACGTTTAGGAAAAGATACTCCGGATCATTGATAGAGTTATTGTTTGAGCATTTGAGAACTGATGTAACGAGACTAGGGCCGCAGTAAAAAGACACAACCAGTAATGTTTCAAAAGAATTTTATTAAGGATAGGTCCAC